>JAMKPZ010003317.1:0-58814 GCA_024699675.1 Amphibolis antarctica
AAAATTACGTGAGTATAAGTTTTTATATGATTTTTAGTATAAAATATTAAAAGTATTTAGTAAATATTATTATACATAATTACGATGTAAAGTAAAAAAAAGAAAAGTATACAGTAAATAACTTTTAAAGAAATCGAACTTTATTATCCATCATGCATGTACAAGGAACAAGTTCTTTTAAAAGAAAAACATAAACAACCAGCTAATTAATGAGATCACGAGGTATGTTCATTTTAGCTGTATAATTTTCAATTTTAAGAGTTTTAGTTCTATAAATTTTTACACGTTATTATTATCACATAAATTTTTATATATAAATTTTTATCATATAATTTATTATATAACTTTAAGATTATTTATTTTATTATTCTTATTTTCAATATTCTGTAGTTATTAAAGTTAATTTTATAATAACTAAAATCAGATAAAACACACCTTTTGCAAGGGAATGGATCTCATATTTGAATACAAAGAAAAAGCACAATCATTATTATCGAATGAAAAACAGCAGCAGCTCTGGAGAAACACAATGGAGTCATGTTACTAGACCAAAAGAAAAGGCCAAAAATTTACCAGAGCAAGGAAGAAAGGCCGTGTGCTGGTAATAATGTCAATGTCATTTGATGATAATGATGACAGACGAAGAAATTTGTGTTATTCTTATATTATATTTTATTACATATTTATCAAATATTTTATTTAAAATTTCTTTTATTATTTGTATATTTATTTTAAAATTTATACCTAAATATTTTTGTATTTTTTTAATTAATTAATTAACTAATTTTATTTTAGCCATAAGATCTAAACAAACACTCAATATATACAATAATGAGATTTCACTTCAATATTTTAAAAATTTTACTTTCATTTTATCTACTATTAGTTTAAAAAGTGGTCGACTATTATATTTATAAAAAATTAAACAAATTTCATATAAATGATATAATGAATAAATAGAAGTTGAATAATAATTACCTAATAATTTAACGTTACGTCATAAAATGATTTTAAAGAATCAACAAAACATTTAACAATTTCAAAATTTTGATGAGTTAATTGTTTAGTATTGTCATCTACAAAACAATTATAATAAGATTTAATGGGTCCTTGATAAGGTAAATAACTTTTTAACATTAAATATAAAGAATTTCATCTATAAGGAACATCAATACTAAATGTTTTATGAAGTAAACCAAATGACTCACATAGAAGATGAAAGTCATGTATACGTCTACCCACACTTTAAATATGTATTACATCTCTTATATTATTAATATAAATTTTTAAATATGAAATAACTACTTGTACAATAAGATTAATCATATGACACATGCATCTTTGATGAAATAATTCAAAACTTATTGGTGGATTTAATTTACTTTTAAACATAGAAATTGTAATAGTATTATTGGTAGTATTATTTAAAGTAATACTACCAACTTTATTTTTTATACTATATAAATCAAAAGTTTTCGTAACATTAGAAAAAATATTTTTAGCACTACGAGGATATGCAATTTGTCTAAATTCTATTAATCTTTATTATAAAATCTAATTATTATCAATAAAATGAACAGTTATAGTAATATAACCATTTTTATTTTTATCTTTTCATATATCTGTTGTACATACAATACAAGTCATAATTGCACCTATTACATTAATAAGTTCAAGTTTGAGTTTGTTAAATACTTCAATAACATCTTTCTTAGCTGTGTTCCTAAATACAGGCTTATATTGTGGACACAATTGATTAGTAACATATTTTCTATAAAATTTATTTTCACTAAAATTAATAGGCAAATCAACTGAACAAATTAATTTAGCATATACTTCCCTATCTTTATGATGATCTTAACTCCGGAAAAATGGTTTTTTGTGACGGCTTAAACCATGCCAAAAACCCCAAAAATCATCACAAATAATGTATTTGTGATGGCTATTGTGATGGTCACAACCTGTACCAATAAAGGCCATCACAAAAACTTTGTAATGGTTAACAAAACTGTCGCATATAGTGTATTTGTGTTGATTTAGACCATCCCAAATACCCACAATATCCGTTACAAATGATCATTAAAAAAATTTCCAGCGACAAAAAAATAATTTGCAACGGCTAAAAACTGTCGCATATAGCTTATTTGTAATAATCTAACCATCCTAAATATCTACAATAGTCGTTACAAATGATCATTTAAAAAATTTCCAGTGACAAAAACAATACTTTATGACAACTAAAAACCGTCACAAATAATTGTAACGACCACTAAAATTGTCACAAAAATACTTTGAGGATTTGGCTGTACACCAAAGTTATAAGTATCGTAATCATTCATCCAATGTACATTAGACGAAATGAAAGTAACTCAAAAATAGAAATAAAAAAAACTAAAATATAGACACTTAAACAGTTGAAAAAGAAAAATACGCCCATTTTTTAGGAAGAATGAAAACGGCCATTTAAACAAAACTAGTAGCCTCTCAAACCATTTTTCAAAAATAAAATGGATTTGGATTAAAAATTGTTGAAACAGTCATTTTTTACGACATTGTTTAAATTAAAAAATTAGTTCATATTTAAAATCAGATGGGACAATAGTTGAATTTGATTTCATCGTTCAGTTATATTCATTGGATTCAGATAGAAACATGGGATTTTGGTTAACTTGTATTTGGGTAATTGTCTTATTCGAATTTAAAGGTCATGTATTCGCTCCATTTATGCCTCTGGTAACAAATAATGCATCATTTTATAAGAATGAATGAATTAAAAATAATACCGGGTGAGAGAAATGGGAGAGGCAGTATATATTAAACTGGGAAGTGGTACTTGTGTCGAAAAATTGGTAACTTTATATGGTAAGCTCACAGTGATTTTTTAAGATGGTGATTGTAAAAAGAAACCATCACCGTGCATGCACCACAACCATCATCTAGCCCAACAAATGATATGATGGAATATCACTTAAAATTATTAAAAATCTACAAAAAAATCACGAAAAAACTAAAAACATACAAAAAAATCACGAAAAAACTTGAGAAACATAGATCTGTACTTACGGTGCGTAATGAGGTCTGCGAAGAAGAAAAGCGAGGTCAGAAAGAAGGGAAGAGAAGAAGCTATACCTATTTAAATTACCAGTATTCCTCGAGCTTTTATAAGAAAAGTTAATATTATAGATGTTGCAGATGCCCTCTTCTCTACAGTGTTATCTTCTATGGTCTTTATCTTTATTGTGAATTTACTTTAAATAAGAGTTCTTCGTGACTTTGTTGGCATCGATGAAGATTCTTTCATGAATTGTGACATTATTATTTACAATTGTAAATGAAAAATTAAGTTATCAAGAGAAAAGATTGATCAATATTTTGTTTTGTTGAGAAAAATTGAGAGGAAGAGACCGAAGAGTTTGAAAGAATGAGAGCTTAAAACTTGAAATCACAATCAGTTAGAACTTGGAAACTTGAAAATTGAAATGCTGTTGGGTGAATGAATTAGTTATTTTATAGCTACCGATCAGCCGATGCTCGGCTACCTGTCCGTTGGAGGAATGGGCTAGTTGGGACGTAGCATGGCTACTTGTCCGTTGGAGCAACAGGCCAGTTAGGATTTAGCACAGCTATCCGTCCATTGGAGCAATGAGCCAGTCGGGACGTAGCACAGCTACCTGTCCGTTGGAGCAACAGGGTAGTCGGGATGCTAAAAAAAGTTATCGATATCGAAGGCTAAAAGGGGAGAAAATGTTCTCATTGTAAGATTTGAAGAGTATGTAATTTTTTGTAATGTTTAAGATGTTGTCGTCCCTCCTTTCCACTTCTCAAACCTTCAAGTACCTACCGTCCTTCCGCACCCATCGTTCCTCTCCTTCTTCAACTGATTTTTGTCCTCGTCGACCGCACCTCCCGAAGCCTCGCCAGCTGCACCTTCTCCTCGCTGGCTTGACTGTTGCTCTGTTTTATTTTTTGGGTTGCGCGATATCGTTGGGTGAGCACAGGAGGGTGAATGGTGAAAGGAGGTATTGTATTCTTTTGAAAATGAGAAAAAAAAATAGAAAATGAGAAAAAGATATTGTATTCTTTTGAATTTTTTTTAGTACTTTAATATTGTATTCTTACTTCAGAATATTTGCCTTTTTTTTGTTTTTTACTTCAAGATTGTTTTGATAGTTGTGATATTGTGAGGTATTTTTGTATTTTTAAAATTTTGTTTTTAAAATACCTTTTATAATAAATAGATAATTTTTAAATATAAAATCATAAAATTAGAAATTTATAAATATTTTACACATTTTTAAAAACATTTTTAATAAAACTGGCTCTTTAATTATTGTTAAAAATATTTATGACAAAAAATCCTTTAAAAGTAAAAGTGGAACTTTATAAAGTTACCGTAAACAAATGTAATTCGTAAATTACCATTTATTCTTTCAAACATTACTTTTTTTAAGACAACTACAATACCATTCTAAAATTTAAGATCAAAATTAAAATAAACGCACACTACGCTTCGATCATGCTCTACATATCTCTTGATCAAGGCTTTTGCAATGGTCAAGAGATATGTATGATGAGATCATTCTACAAGTACTCGACGTTTGAAACTGCACCTCATGTATGTTGAGATCATATGATTACCATGACATTATCATCAAGAAGACAAATGTAAAAAGATCCACATATATATATATATATAACAAATCCTGCCACTTTACTTAAAGTTTATTTGAAATGTGTTAAAGTTTTATATGTCAATATAAATTTTTATTTTATAATTTATCATATAATTCTAATATTATCTGTAAAACCATTTTCAGTTTCAATTCTCCATTATTGTTGAAACTCAAATACTTCGTTATTAAACGAAACTTAAAAACACAGTGCAAGACAAAAAATTACTTCTAAAAAGCTTTTTCTAACGAATCCTTGGCTCTAAAATTACTTCTAGAAAGATTTTTCCATGTGGAAATAAATCAACAAAATATTCTACAAATTCCCCTTGATATTTCTTTTGCATCGTTGAGGACCATGGAAATGAAGCTTTCTTCCCGCTGTTTTACCAATCTTTCACTGCAGAATCTGGAAAGGCACATGTAATATTATTTTCAACAGGCCTGCAAGAGTAAATCCTGAAGAATAGGCAGAAGGCATCAATGCATCGAATCTGGTATAAATTAAGATGTGAAGGAAGATGTCAAGCTGAGCTCTATTGTATACATTGTCTGATTTTGCTCAGTGAGTGAATGTAAGAGACGAACCTGATGTTTGCAGCAGATTATATTTTTCTTATTATCAGAATTAGATTTCTTTTCAAAAAAGTGTGCCACATCATGAAACAATACCAATACCATGATATTGAACGAAACCATCAGCTTGCAACCATCTTCAATTAAATTGATAATAGGATCAAGTCCATAAACAAGCTGGTTTGTCACTTCTAATAAAAAAAGTTGAATAATAAGCAAGAATTGCAGGAATGGCACTATGGTACTAATAAGTGAAATCTTGCTGGGCTAGATAGGTAGAGGCCTTAGTTGCTTTAAAGTGTTAATGGATGGCTTTCAATGATTCTTTACTTCTCTCTTTTGTAGATCTTGGCTAAAAAAGATTTCAGAACCCCTTGCACAGCCTTGTCTGGCTGGGCTTCAATGGAGGAAATCAGCTGGTCATAAGTTGTTTGCTCGTACTCGGAAAAGATACGCTGAAAATGTGGGACAATACAAATCAGGAAAAAAACAGTCAAGAAAAAGCAAACCATTTTAAACAACATTAATATGACGAACAATGAAGGAAGATTTTGTGGATAACGACAATAAAATGTCACACCAACAAGCAGAAATTCATTGCATTCATAACTTTTTACTAAAAATGATGATACACAAATGCTAAATATGCAAAAAATATTATCCAGCTTTGTGAAAGTTATTTATTTGAAAATAAACTTTTTGTGAACGTGATGTGCAGTGTGTACCACATAATCAATATTGTGAACTGGTTTGGGCTTAAGCAGGTTTGAATGAAATTTAATAATCCGGCAAGAAATTTCTTGGCATAAAACACAATGTCTACAAAAGCGCACCTGGATATTGAGATCATTATAGATAGCCTTAACTTTTGCAACACATGCTGGATCAGCCTTCCCATAGTTTTCCTGATGAAAAGTTTGTGACTGTCGCGAATAATATTCTGGATAACATGATAGAGCTGAAGTAGAATAGAAAGATTGGCTATACATGTAATATCTTTAGTTGATCCTCATTAGAATGTTCTAAAGCTTGTACAACTACCCACGAACACTTATAATCTTCAATGTCTGTTCCAATCTAAAGATAAGCAATATAATAATAAGTAATATACAAAAAATTTCCATTTTGTATCACTTCAGTGATACTGACTACGAAAAAGGATATAGTAAATGATTGTTGAATGAGAGTTCTGCACTCACTTTGCCAATCACTTTTGGGTCCCCAAAACAGTCTAGATAATCATCCTGCCAAAATCAAATTTCACAACTCCAATTAAAGAGCAAATTAATTCAAAAAAATGCATAGTTTATAAATGGAAATTTTCTCTTTATCATGGAAAAGACAGATACCTGTACTTGAAAGTATGTTCCCATTTCCACTAAAATATCTCTCACACTCGTAAAATTTTCCAGATTTTCACCAGACATCAGCAATGCACAAGCCACCTTTAGCATCAGAAAACTAAAACAAGTCAATAACTACCCATATCAAGCCATCAAGGTTGAGAAATACATATTCGTAAGGCAAGCAAGAGAAAATTTACGGAACAGTTGCATTCAATTCAGTAGTTAAGATAAGAAATATTAAAATCTGGAGTTCTGGGGAAGTGCAATAAGGATGCTATGATGTATGGCATATGAATTATATACCAACTATACAAATAAAGACATGAGAGGATAAGCTTCGACACAACTGTACAGTTGCTCCATGGTAATCTGGAAGCAATCAATCCTTTTATAGAGGAGGTAAGATTACATATAATTAAACCTCAAATCCCACATTGGAGGAAACATGATACACTGGTTTTGTCCATTTTCACAAATAAAGACGGGAGAATATGTCACATCCCACATAACTGGCCAAGTCCTAAACCACCACATTAGTTTAGTCCATAACATTTCTTGTGATGTTTTCCACAGAATTTGAGCATGATTTACCAGTGCAGGTATAATAAATTACTTCATTAGTAACTTGCAGCTCATAATTTGTATGATTCACATTAATCATCGTGAAGCACCCAAGCACACCTTAAAGCATCTAATTTCCCCTACTAAACCTCTTGATATTTTCATCGAGTACTGAACAAAGATCACCAGGTGATATAGGATTCTAGAGACAACTGATGTCAACTTTAAGGGTTTGTGCCCAATGAAAATTCAAAAATGGAAAAAGATTCTGTCTTTAAATGGATAGATACATCATATAGTGCATCAAGATGTATCTTGGCTAGCTTTTAGTGGTATAAGGCATCATTTCTTTTTTCACTCCCGTACTTTGAGAGTGGAAAAAAGTGATTTTGATAATAAAAGAAGTAGATTGAGAAATGTGAATGTCATCATAAAGTTGAGAGTACTTCTGAAAATTGAAAGTGGAAAAAAGGAACAAAACCTAAGACTCTTATACCATTTTGTCATGATCCATCCCTAAGTAATGAACTAGGCTCAATCCCATTACCTACCTATCCATGACACTACTGTCTTGAACAAACTTGAAATGTCTTCACAAACTTGAGTATATATAACCTACCAACACATGGAAATTTTTTTGTGATTCCTCTAGTAGCAGTTCATATCTACTATAGATTAAACATCTTGAACCACCTAAAAGGACATTCTAGAGTACCATAATAACATATGGATTACTAACTCTATCCACCACAACACATTATTGCATTATGTGCCCTTTTTTAGAATTATTCACTAGTGAAACCTTCACGAGCATAGTAGGACATTGGAAATGATATAAATCTAGTCTCTACATCTAAATTATCTATGAGAACAGATACCATTCCATGTTCTCCTTTTACGTCCATTAGGTCTGACACAGTTCACATCATCTTATGTACTTGAATTGACACACAATTATGATGTAGTTTAGATGTGAAAAAAGACATGGATTCTTTACTTCAATGAGACATGCCACTCATTAATACTGATACCGAAATTGCTAGCCTGGAGTTGACAAACTGTAAGGAATACGTCTTGTGGCCTATCAATTTACAAAATGGTATTCTTTGGAGGGAATCCCACGTGTAAAAAACATAAAAAATCATATACAAGTATACAAGAAAGGATGTAGAATCAGACATTGCATAGAAAATGCATTTATGACTCACTGGAAGGTAAAATGAGTAGTAGGCAGTTTTGTACTGTACAATTTTCCGGTGGCTGCATCATGAGTACAATGATGTAATATTGTAAGTTTGACAAACCAAGAAATATATAAAGCAGAAAAATATGGGAAACATTTGTGCATTCAACCATAGAAAACGATCACAATTACTTTTCAGCTAGACAAACAATGCATTCGGATTGCTAAAGTAACCATGGATCTGGAAATAAGTAAAACTTATGACATACACAGACAATGTGTATTTGGAAAGATCTTTTTCTCCCTCAAGTGTAGTAATCAAATCCAACATCTGTCCTGAAGCTGTCTGAAACTCAATCTGTCAAAATATCAAATTAACATTCAGCTTATCATGAACAAATGCTCCAGAAAAGGAAGCAAAAAATTCATAATGATTCCCACAAAGGCACCTCATTGAATAACTCCAAGAGATCAACATAATAAGGCTTTCCCCTGAAATGTTTCTTAAGAATTCTTGTAATGTGATTGCGAAGAATAATCCCATCATTTACAGCAATAAGACCAACCTGCAATGACCATTTAAATTTTAAAATCCACCTTCCAAGAAATAACAAAAAAATTGTAGGAAATCTATCTAAAGAATAATGACTAATTATAAGAACATCAAACATGCTTGGTGAAATGGCTAATTTCTAGAAATTACCTAGTTAGTTGGTAAACTATGTAATTTCTAGGGTAAACAAGATGGACTTCGATCAAGATTCATCTGTGATAACAATAAGTACATATATACTTCATGACTCTTATATTTTATCACAAAGACATGTCATAATGGTGACTCAGACGGCAAGGCTTTTTTTTTAAAGAGAGCCTAGTGGCTATCAGCAACATAAAGCTGCCCATTATCACAGGTATGGAACCTGCTCACAGGATTGAACCTATGATTTTTTGTGGATGGGTATGAGCCCAACCACCTCAGTTATACCAGTCGTTGTTCCAAGCCATTAGTTATGCCACAGGTTTTGTGACAGAAAACAATTAAAAGATAATGGAATGATGAAAAAAAACAATCAGCAGGCAATATAAACATACTCTGAATCTCTCAGACAGATTCACTGACCTATCCAAATCAAGTTGACTGTAACCATCAATATACAAAAAGGATTTCTAGATCATTAGTTATATGCGTAAGCAAATATCAAGTAAAAAATATTGCACTTAAGGAGAATTGCAATACTCACATTAGGCAATCGAAACCAACAAGGTTGACCCCGTCTTGTGTGAGAGTTATCCATGATGTCGTCAAGCACAAGAAAGTATGCTTGGAGCTGAAGCACAATAAACAATTACTGAGGTATGGGTGTATAAAATATGGATTTTTCTGAAATACAGAAGAATCAGTATACCCATTCAATGCACCAACCAAGAGTGCAAGCAAGGAAGAATTCATCTTCCTTCAGTTCATTTCCTACTTTTAATAGTTTATAGCTATCGACTACAGAGAGTCCACGATTCAACTTCCCTATGGAAAACACGATACATAAATATGTTATTCGGAGATACATCATGGATGCTAAGTGTTGAAAAAGTCAGTTGCTATGCACTACAAGTTAAACCATCACGTGCAAATTATAGCGCTTTTATAGTGGTGCTCACCTCCAGGAACATTATAATCCAACATCTGTTTCATACATCGCAAAAAGAACAGGTGTTATTTTGTATAAATAACATAGGGAGAAACACAATAAAAAATTGCACAAGTATGGATGATATCTGAAAAAGAAACAGGGGATTTCAACATTCTTTATGAAATACCAGTATGTAATCTATGCCAAAGAAACGTCGGTACCTGGCGCGAATATAAACTTCATGTTTAGATTTTCATTTCATTCTCATCATTCAAAGTTTCGTTCCATATTGCCATACGACAAAGCATGATATGAGCACAACGTAAGAAGATCGAACCTTAGAGCAAGACACTATGCAATGTACGCGAAAACAAAATACCAACTTCCCTGCACTGCCAAAACGTAAAACGGCGCACCAGCTCATCATAAGCAAAATATAAACATAAATCGTGGTGAACATGATGATTTTGGTGGAAAGCTACTATTAAATGGCAAGCCAGCGATGATAATACAAAGAAGCTCACTCCTCCAGAGAGAAACCGACTCTAGCAAGCACATTGCAATCATCCGCTCTACAGTGTCACAGTAGACCAATCCACACCAACGTGGAACGCCCGTCCACATTCTCCTCCCGTGACTTCCCAAGATCGATCAGATCCAGACCCAAGATTAAAAACCAAATCGACAGTCCCCAACCACCGCAACAACGAAAAGGAACCCGAGGCAAGCAGGTGGAGAAGCGAAACGTAAAGAAAGAAACCAGAACCCGCTCCTCACCCGTTCGATCCAGCGTCTCCCGTCATCCGTGAAGTGGAATACGGGATCCTGGAGAAGCTCCGACTTGAGCTGGGCGTAGATCGAGACGAACGTCGATCTCAGACCCTTCCCATTCGCCGCCACCTCCTCCGCCATGGCCGCCGGGTGAAAGCACAACCTCGAAGCACAATTACCCTACGAAGGAGGTCGGAAGCAGGGAGCGGAGAAGAGGTGCCTCACGCGCGGTGGACGTTTCTGGCGTGGAGCCAAAACGATTTCCCAACGATATTTGTTGTGGAAAACTTGCGATATCGCCATCCTTTCTTTTGCGAAATTCCCCTGCTTCATGCGGCGTTGCTGCCGTCCGTCGGGGCGTCCCAGCCGTCGGATGGGATCTGGACGTGAGTACAGCTGGAAGTGGCGTGCCGTAAATGGGGAAATTATGTCTGGCGGCTCCTCGTGCATGTGATGCCCGACCTTTGAATTTACCATTTTATTTACTTAATTAAGATTTGAAGTTTAAGATTTAAGATCCAGATCTCTGCAAATTATACATGTTTAAATTTAAGTTGTTTACTGTTTTTTTTTAAAAAATATACTACATATAAATCAATAATTATAGTACATTATTTTAAAATTTATAACTTTAATTTTAAATGCACAGACCCCTCCCTTGAAGTATGCCCACCGTGAATGCTCAACTATCACCACCACCAGCTTGTGATCCGCAGCATTAATGCTCACATGGCTTCCCCAATAGGCTTACTTTTGGTTGATCATTAACTTTGGCATTTCATCGTACAGCATGCATGCACATATATAGGCTAGGAATTTTCGCTTTAGAATCAATGGCGGGGGTGGAAGAAGAGTGGCCGATGGAGGAGTGAGTGGTGGACATGGATAGCGGAGCAACCCATTCAAGGAGTTGGAGCAGTGGAGCAACAGGTCCATCTACATCGTGCCCTCCTGTGTGAAGGACCTGAACAAGGCGACCTACAGACTATGGGGAGGCAAGGTAGTGGTGACCTGCGAAATTAAGGTTAAAATAAATTTAGCGTGGTTTCTGTCTATTGAAAATTAATTTTTTTTTAAAATTTATTATTATTATTATTATTGAAATATTAAAAATTTAAAAATCAAAAATTTTACAGAATCATCTGTACACCTTATAAAAATTTAGAAAAATTTATATTTAATTTTAAAAAAATTAAAAATATTCTAAATTTTTAAAATTTCAACGATAAAAAATTTATATATTTTTCTTTTCATTAATTTTCAGGTAACACAAACCCTCTCTTAGATGATTTAGATTTAATCTTGACTATTAGATTAGATACCTAAAAATAATAATTCTATAGATATCATTAAAGAGTATTTTTCCTTTTATTTAAACCCTTTCCGTGTGTGTTTTTTTTTAAATGATTAATTTAAATAATTCACTAGAAATTTTGAATTCGAAAACATAACTTTTAATCAGAGACTCTTCAACTACTACCATTGATTTAAACTTCTTCAACGTTAAAAAAAGTTATATTAATTTGAGATACCTCGGCTTTTTAAAAAAAAAATAACGACCGCCGTGAATGGCAGAAGCTGTTTGCTATATTTACGAGAGATGTCTACGGTAAATAGATTTTGACAAAAAACATAAATCCCAACTCTTCAAAGACAGCTGTGATTTTTTAAAATTTTATTAGATTTTTACAATATAATTACAAGCTGAATAGTTTACATGATTTTTTCACATTATATAATTTTGAATACATTTTAGGTTTCATTTATTTTATCAATTCTAACTTTAACTTTAATTTTACATCAATTTTCATGAAATTCCTATATATAAATTCTTATATTACAATTTACTATATCACTCTAACATATATTATTTGTAAAACAACTTTTAACTTTATTTCTTCATAGATATTGGAATTGAAGTTAAAGTAAAAGTAAGATAAACAAATGATATCTTAATGTTCTGATATTTAATTGTTGATTTACTAAAGATGAATTACGATCTTCATCAGACTTGTAACCCAAATATCAATTAGAATCTTCATCAGACATCCCCCAAGACAAAAAAGGACTCATGCATTGCATCCAAAATATGGATTTTTTAAGTTACCGAGCATTAAACAACATCAGCAACTGCTATTGAATGAACTAGAAAGATAAACACATTGACTCCACAAAGCTGCTACAAATACAAGATATGCAAATTTTCATTTGAACGGAACATTATACTAGCATGCAAACAGCTATCCATACGATTATCATCTCATATCAGCATGTCATAGTTCCAAATAACATAGCACTCTCACATTTATGAACTGAAAAATAACGGACAACATTTCAAGGGAACCTAGGTCAATATTATGTTCAGATATGGCTATAATTGTTCAGCTTACTCTTCAATTATTCAATAAATATTTGTCGTGCAACAACATATTTCTTTAATAGCCTGCGTCTGCATGTTCTCATTTCAGCTGCTTGTACAAGCCATAAGCGATTGCAACTGACACCGCAGCTGTAACAACAGCAAGTGCTGCGTATGTGTCTTCCCTCTCCCAACACTCAAACCATGTGGGCAAGGCACAGGTTTTCCGGGTGCTGGTTCCTTTGCTGCCACTAGACTTGCCCGCTTTGGTGCTTTTTTTGGTGGCAGTTTCTGGCAGATTACAAGCTTCCTTGTGATTGTCTAACGGCTCTGTGGGAACAAAGTTCTGGCAACAAGTAGAATTCCCTGTATCTTTACAACATTCCCCCTCTCTAGGGTTCGTGTCGATAGTTTCAGTCTGAACAAATTCTTTTGCACTTTTCTCATACATGATTTCCCCATTCAGGTTAACCCGAAGCTCATGAGCTTTTTTCTGGTCCTCTTCAGATAAGCCCATCTGACCCCTGAAATTTGTACAAAACGATTAAATTTTATAGAAGAAAAGTTACAAAGCAACAAACCAACACCAACATGTGAATGCAACAAATTAAAGAATTCAAGATAACAAGAGTTCTAAATTGGCAGGCAAATGAACAACATGGTTTTAACATACAGTATAAAAGGGGTGTGGTAGAGCAACATTGAGGCCATACAGCCACACAACGGACGTGTGTGTGTGCCCTATGTGAATTTTTTTATAAAAGGAGGTTGATATGAAATTCATCGTGTATAATTATATTAAATTATCGATTCCAAATAATGAAAGTATGACTCGGATTGCTGTTATAATTAGATTAAATTAGCAAAATGAGACATATTAGGACTATATATGATAGTTATGCTTCCCCCTCAAATAAAGTTTCATAACCAGGGTTCTTATTTCAACTTCAAGATAATTATTTGATTTATAAGATTTTAGTCTATGAATCATTTCATGGATAAATTCTTTCTTTTAATTATCATTTAAAATTCATGCAAAAGGATTTCAGGAATAGTTATGGAAATTTTTTTAACAAGATCTTTGAATAAGTTTCAAATGATGAACCATCTAGTGGTGGTAGTAATTCGTGTTCTAAATAAAGTATTCAAATATTACAGCTTCTGGAACTTTGAAATTCAAGTAAAGAAATTTCTTTTAGATCCTAGGTTGCAACTTAAATAACCAAATATGATGTTAATGACTATGAGAAGGTTAGAGGTGCATAATTATTTGCAAAAATAAGTCCGTCAAATACGTAGATACCCCCTTGGGTGTAAATGTAATGTTATTTTAATTCTTTATGGTTTGATGAATCGTCCAGCAGCACAATGTGAAAAGGATGCATCTTTACGTATTTTATTATAGCTTTCCTTGTACAAGTATTGATCCAAGCTTTGATATGATATATTTATATTGATTACGGAAACTTTGTACAAAAAAAAATGAATTCATGTTTTTTTAATGTTTTTGCATGCAACAATTTTATAATTGATTATAAAAAACTACACTTTATAGTAATGTTTAAAAACCTGCTTGGACTGACCAAAAGTGCATACCAGCAGTGTAGTCAATCCAAACACGACCCTGGGACAATTTTATGGTTCGACCAGTAGGCTGGTTGAACCAACTGATTGAAGTATGCGAACTAGTGGTTGAAATGGTTCTCTCTTGGGAATCAAATGCTTTAGAGCCTCGTTTGGTAACAAGACATTTACTGTGAAGTCAACTCCTCTCAAACTACCGTACACTATCATCACTACACAAATCCTTAGACACAAATTCTCACCATACAACTTATTGTGGAGTTCAATTCTGTTTATTTCACTCCTCTCAACTCCAACTCTTCACAGTTTTTAGAGTTAGAATGTCTTGTTATCAAATGAAGCTTGGATCTCAATACCTAACCCATTTTTCTAAAAATGAATTTTAGGAAACTTAAACTACTATACCCCTTCCCATATAACTTTCTCTTCTCTCCTTCAACCCTCTACCATCGAAGCCTATATCAAACTTCAAAACCCTAGCCCATGCCAACACTGCCCTACAAATCTTACCCACCTTGTCTACTCCAAGTTCTCCTCCACATTGACAACCCTACGATGCTAGCTACCCCACCATGTCTCCTCCTTATAAATAGTTCCTATGAATCCCAAGACACATATCTATAATATAACTGAAATGTGATCAGCACTAGCCAAGTCTCCTGTTATCTTGGTGGTGAAATATTAAATGTTCACACCAAAGGTCAGGGGTTCAATCCTTAGCAACTGAAGAAGAAAAAAATACGATCAACACTAATGTCATGCCATCTTAAGTTTTCTTGTGTAATAAAAAAATAAAAGTGCGTAAAGAGAAAGTCGAAAGGATCCAAGTCTATATAGATTTACTTAGTCATTTTTCACAATACACTAAAACATTGCCAATCACCCATTTAGGGAACAGTAAATAAGAAGGAAATTTGCTTGAAGAAATCAGGGTTTGCAATAGCAGGGGTATGGTATCTACAACAAAGCCTTCCAGATGTCTTTCAAATTTACTTATATATGTGTGTGTTATCCTAGGATTAAAGTAGGTTGAATGAAGTGGAGAAATGCTTCTAGAGGATAGAGTGATAGGAAGATAATCCCGAAATTAAAAGAAAAATTCTATAAAACCATCATTCACTCAACTATAGTTTATAGCTCAAAATGCTACTTTATAAAGCATGATCATACGTAAAAGTTAGTGTTCTAAAATGAATATGTTTAGACGGATGAATGATAATAGTATAAGGAATAAACTAAAAAACAATTTTATTAGGAATAGAGTAAGAATTGCACTTATTGAAGATAAGAGAAAATCATTTTAAATGATATCAGTCATATCTTTAAGAGAACAAGAAATGTAACAGTTAAAGAATAATTATTTAATGAAGAAGAAATTAAACAAAGTAAATGCAAACCTAAAACTACTTGATTAGAAATTGTAAGAAAAGAGTTAAATTTATGTAGTTTAACTAAATAGTTGATAATAAATAGAAATGCTTAGAAAAAGATTAACACATTCAATCTCAAGTAGTGGAATTATGATTCTGATTGCTATTAATATTGTTGTAGATTGTTTAAGTTCAACTCAAAATCAATTGATAGTGAAAGAACAGACACAAGTATATAAGACCTAGGTATAACCACATCGTAGGCAATGTAGGACTAAGATGTTTAACACTCCTCCCTACTTGTAGCATCATCTCTTAGTTTACAAGTGTATTACAAGTGTTGTGTGCATGCAAGGCTCTAATATCATGTTAAAGTTTAACTCAAAATCAAATAATAATGAGAAAGCAATACACAAGTATAAAAGACCTAGGTACAACCACATCATATGCAATGTGAGACTAATATGTCTAACATAGATATATAAAGGGGAAATTTTCCTAGTGCATCACCAAGAAAATTTCCTAGTATCCATAACTAGGAATGAGGGGGAAATAGAATGAGGGATGAGGATGAGAAGGAGAGGGTGGCACTATATAGGAGGAAGAAGGGGTAGTAAGATAATGGTAGAAAAAAGGAGGAAGAGGAGAAGAGAGGTGGTATGGTACAAGAGTAAATAATAGAGGGGATGATGATGGAGAGGTGCAAGAGGGCACAAGAGGAAGGAGCAGTGGAGGTAGAATTTGAAGATGAAGAGGAGGGGAGGAGGAGGAGGCCAGGCCGGGGAAGGGTTTGATCCTTTTGTTTTAATCTCAAAAAATCTAAACCATTAATTTTAGTTTGTCTCATCAATGCAAACCATTCATTTTAACACCTAAACATATTTCCTCTTGATGACACTAAGAACCCTTTTGTGTATACATAAGCCTATTACTTTGATGCACACAAACAAAAGATGATAAAAACAAGATAAATGTTGAAGCAATCTCTCCTTTATAAATTATGTTACCTCCATAAATGTGGTACAATCTCTCCTCTACCAATATGCAGTTCAAGCAAAGTAGGGACATCATCGGGGCTGACATATCCATACCTAAATAACCAATACTCATTAGATTGCCTTTTGAGGAAACCAAAATAAAAATTGCAAGCATATTTGGAGAAATCTGAAATGGTATATTGAAGAAATCTTAGTACTTTTCCTTACCAATGACCAGTCACTTCTCCATCAACATTTGGACTAAAGATGATAACATTCCCAGCATATTTATGACCACCAACGTGAGAACAGGGGCTAACAGATACTTGCCCCTCAAGCCCACGTGATTTTGCCTCTTCCTTAAATTTCTTAACAAGTGCAGGCCCACAAACACCACATCTTTTATCTCGACTTCCATGTGCACACACAAAAACATATGAGCCTGTAAGGGTTTCAACTACACCTGGAAGCCATACAACATCTTTTACAAGTGCATCCTCAACAAAATTGTCCACATCAAAATGTGTCAAGCGTCTGCAGCCAAACAAAAAATTACAATTCAACTACATAGTATAGAGGGGGAACCAATAATAGATGTAAAAGGAAGTTAAAGTAAACCTGTATCGGATCATTTCTGGAAATATCAACACATCTCCATTTGATGATTCAGTCCCATCCTCTCCTTCACAGATGGTTAAGCGAGTCTGTACAGAAGGAAAAAAAAAAAAAAAACTGAGCATCAACTGCTTCATTTGGTGTGTGCAAAAAATTTAAAAGACATGAAATTATTGTGCATGTAGCAAATAAAAACAGGTAAACCATATTCACGCAATGAGTACCTTCTACAGTCTGCACTGCATTTAAAAAACTCAACATGTATCTTTTTTACCACAAAATCTAGTTAGAAAACACATATACAAGCTAAAATGTTTAAATTTGAAGCCCTTAGCTGGTACACAAAAGTATATGCATTGCAAATTTTTTTCACTCCAAAAGTTTATCTTCTTTATCATTTTCTAATGTCTAATTAGAATTTTAACGCTAGAGAGACATGGAAATACCTGTTCAGTTCAATTTAAGAACTAGCAAAGGACAAATAACTTGCTGAGTTGTTGCAGCCATCAAAGGTTAAACAGCAGTCGTTTCTAAACAAAATGATTTAAATTATTTGCACACGTACTTCACTTCAAAAGAATGCCTGAAACGATTTCTGTATCAGTTTCTTTTAATGTGACACAGAATAAAATGCGACATCACAGCATAACAGCATAACAGCATAACAGCATAACAGCAGCAAGATCTGCGATTTCTAGAGGATCAAAAAAGTAATAAACATCAGTATGCTAAACCCCCAAGAACACGAATAAATCAAACTACAATTCTTAAGTAGTTGAAAATTGCACCCCGCCAAAAAAAGAAATCGAAACTCTTTTTCCATCCCTTGGTATCGAACGGCAAGTCGGCAGAGCAAATTACAATAGAAGTCGAATCATAAACAATAGAGCCGTGACAAGGGAAAGCACAGAAAACGAACAGCGACAAACAACTCACCCTCTTCTTCATATCCGCCTTCCTCGCCTTGAGCGCAGCAGACAGAAGCCTGGGTAGCCGATCGGACTCCGCCGCCTCCACATGGGATGGCCACACCTCGGGCGTCTTGTAGCAGAGGAACACGTGGCGGTTGAAGAGCTGGACAGTGCCGGCGATCTTCTTCGTCCCCATCTCCGCCCTCTGGAAACCGAACTCGGGGTCGTACCCGTTCGCATCGGTCCCGGCGGTCGACAGGAATCCATCGTTCTGGAAGCTCCCGGAGGCGCTGCCAATCTGGGAGGAGGTGGACTCGGCGACAACGTAGGAGCCGTCCGCGCTACCCGCACTACCGCCGCCGGCGATGGGTACGCTGTTGTCGTCCATTTTGCTTCGGCGTGGGCTGGGGCCGCAGGATGCGAAAATTTCTTCTCTCACAAGCACACTTCCGCTCGTCCTCCTACCTCTCGCTTTCTCAAACACGTCTCTTGTCCGACTTTTTTTTTAATCTTCAATGTTTTGAAAGATATAATTATAAATTTACATGATATTTATATTTAAGCAGAGATTTAAATTTAAAAATGTCTAAATCTTTTTCACAATTATAAAATTATTACTTCAATCTTTTTTTATCTCTAATATTAAAAGTTTTATTGAAAATTATAAATATAATCATACATGTATAACGTTTTACCAGTACAGGCGAGAAGACTTTCGCTTTTCTTGCAAGGGTCACAAGTCAAAAGAGACGTTTTTCTTTTTAAATTGGTAAAAATATAAACATTCAGTGAGAATTTATATATTTGAAAAATATAATATAATATATAAAATAATAAATTAATTTTTTCACTATTTTCAATATTTCTAAATACATAAAGCATTTTTTAGATTTAAAACATACATTAACTAATTTAATTACTTTTCTTTTTTTCCATTAGAGATTTTTTAAGACCTAATGTCGAAAGTATGAAAAACAACAGAACTTTTTTTAAAAAATAAAAATAAAAATTAAGAAATAGAAAAAAAATTAGAACTATTTGTGTCATATATAAATTTTGAGAAATTAATTTTAAAAAATTATAAAATTTTTATATTTTAATATTTCAAATATAATTTTATATTTTCCTTATAACCACAAGTTTAATAATAATCAAGAGAAATTAAGTAAAACACATGAAGTTAGAAAAATACAATTTTTATAAATTATAAAAAAAATTTAAAATTTTCAAAAATACACCTAAAAAATTAAAATTTTTCCAAAAAACAACTAATTTAACTACCATTGAAAAACAAAAACTCCCAGAATTTTATCTGAAAAAAAGACTTCTTTGCCTTTCTCGAGGCAAAAGATAAGAATCATTGACCAAAATAACGGCGTCAAAGTTGTCAATATGTGCTTCGTACACAAAATTAGAACTCATGGATCCATTAAAGGTTTTCTTTCTCTTTAGAAATTTTTATAGATTATTATTATTATATAAATTTATATATTTAAATTTTTACTTTATAATTTACCGTATACAGCATTTACTTATTCTTCTTCCATGTATTTTATCTGTATCAAGGTTTTCAAATCTTTGTCACTCATTTTAAAACACGGATAATAAGATTCTAAATAGGATTTTTTGTAGTCATTTGCTTTGGAAGACAAATCCTGTATTTGACACTTCGATTGTGATCGCAGTTTTTTTTTTTTAATGACGCCAATATTTCACGTGAATAACACATTTTCTCTCGTACATTTTTCGACCTTTCATTCTTTATACTTCCTCATTTTCAAGAATTTTCTCAGAATGTTTTGCCTTCTACATCTTTGAAGTCTGTCTTCAAAATCTGTCGAAAAAAAATTACAGAATACTTTTAAAAAATATGCTAGAATGTAACAAAAAATCAGGAAAAATAAGAATATTTGTAACAGTCTTAATCTTACATGATTATTTATAAAATTTAAAAGAACATATCTAAAACTTCTGGACTTGAATATGCCACCCTTCACTTTGTGATAGCAATAATTGTATTTTCGCAAAGACTATCACGTTTTTTTTCGAAAATTATATCTCTTCGTCCAGTCTTCTTATTGACCGTTCATTGGACGAGATGCCACGCATACATCCATTGCGGTCAAAAAAGACAACAGCATCATACATAAAAGAAAATGCATTCTAGAACGTTCTGGAATTGAAAGTAGTTTTTCGAAGATGCATGCAAACGGAATAAAGGGTGTATTTGTTTTCGATTTCAAAAATCTAATAATCATAAAAAATTAAAGTCAAAAGTAATAAAATTATATAGTAACCTATGTGACGATGATACATAAAAAATTATGCAGAATTAAAACTAAAACCCTAAAATTATAGCAAACAACCCCTAAATAAACAAATGTGTGTGGACAATCGGCCACAAGGTGCAAACAAACCATTTACAACGGTTGGAGAGAAGATACGCACCTACACAATTACTGTGTTTGTTCCTACATTTTAACACTATACAATTACATTTTTTCATTATATACTACAACATTTTACAATACATTTATCAAATAATTTTTATATTTTTTACTATTTATAAAATCAAATTATTATCGTTACTAATTTATCGTAAATCATATATTTTATTGTAAATCGTAAAATTCAACTTACCTCACAAAAATGCCTAGACAAACGAAACCAATATGTTCTAGTACATTCCAACTTTTTAGAAAATACCATGGTAGTGTTATTTTTTATTGAATTTTAAAAAAAAACGACGGCAACTGAATTATTATAACTAAATTACGAAAAATTAAGTATAGACCTATTCTACAACTTCAAATGTTAAAATGAAAAGAAGGAAAAAAAGCTGACAGCGGTAACAACTGCCGTTGATAAGAGGCAAGAACAATAAACTGTATGTGTACCTTGATGATTTGTGGTACTGTACATCTCAACAAGCGATATTCCTTCACTTCATCTGGGATCCGAAAGTTGAATTGAAGACCGGACGGACGGTTGGCAGGGAGCAGCAACTTACACTGCAAAAGCTGGAATGCTAGCAGACCTCCATAACGGCACTAGTCAAGCAAACCCAGCAATCCCTGAAAGAAGGAACATTCTTAGGTATAAATCAGAAGAATGCAACAGCAAAAGAAATACTTTGAAGCTGACGAGATGCTGGTCTGAGGTGTGCACTTATTTGCTTCCCAAGAATAAATACCGAGCTTTACAAGTTCGGCACCCAATTACAAGATCATTTTCAATCATCATCGATACCCCATGATGAACTGATGTGTGCTGATAAAACCACTCATTTCAAAAAAAATATACAAAATCAAATCCCATGTGGTTTACAATCAAAGTAGCACACAACTAGTAAAACAAAGAGGACTAAAGATAGTAATCATACTGATTTTTCGCCTGGAACATGAGATGGGGATCCACCTTCAGGATGGTTCTTTTTACTAAGAAATTTAATACCACCTAGGTTTGGGATAATTGTTCTTTTTGTTGTTGTGGTCTTTTCCATCATTGCCCGGATGCTCATTGAGTCGGGTTTTGCTGCTCTAGCTTTTGGAGGTGAGGTTATTTTGTATGGTGCCGTTTCAGGTGGTTTCTGAGATGCTGCATCAGCTGCTCTTTTTTGTTCCCTTTCATGCAGCCTGTTGACCTCACCTTCGATAGCCATCCTGGCAGCCTCAGCCATTGTTGCACTCTTTAAGGCCTCCTGAATAGCTGATTCTATTTCCTTTGTCTCCTCACAAAGTGCTTCAAGTTTCTTGATTGCCTCATTTTCACTAGCTTTCACTGCTTCTACCTCTGCCATTGCAGTAGCAATCTTAATATCAGACAACATCTTCGACTCCTCAGCTTTCTGATTCAATGATTCAAACTCCTCCTGTGAGATTGTGACATTGGCCCCAAATTCTGAAGCAGAATTTCCAGCTGCATTTGCTCTATCAGTCAAAATGTTGATCTGATTCTGAGCATTTGCTTCAGCATTCTTTGCTTCTTCTAAAACCCTCAAAGTGGCACACAGCTTTTCTTCTGCTTCATGTAATGCAAAATGAGTAGCTTTTGTTTCTGTCATCTGCATTTCAGCATTTGTTCTCAGCATCTCTGCACTCTTTCTTGCATTCTCAGATTCCAAGGAAAGCTGCTTAGGGGTTGATATCAGATCATCCATGGCTTCTTTTGCTTTTGATTCTGTAGATATGACCATCTCGAGCTCAGCTTTGCTCTCCTGAAGCTTGTTACGGAGGTTCCCCACAAGAGAGTCACTGTCTGCATCCTTTTCTCTTAGTTCCAGATGTTTCCTCTTGACAGATTCAAGTTCCAAGCTAAGAGACTCAAGCAATACCTTAAGTGAATTCTCTCGTTCTGCTACTTTCTTCAAAACTCCCTTAGCACGATCCAATTCATTTTTCAGAATTGTGATTGAATCCAAGTCATCACCTCTTGCATTGTCCATCTCCTTTTGAAGAAGAGCTATCTCCATGGTTTTTTCGGCAAGTTTTCTTTCAAGGTCCGCTACAAGTTCAGAGTCAAATTCCTCCTTTGTCAATGCTAATTTCCTTTCTGTTTCCTCTAGTTTAACCCTGTAAACCTTCCATAAAGTATCTTTATCAGCAACAATCTTTGACTCCTCTTCTTTTGCTTGTATAGAAGCAAATTTTACACGCATGATTGACTCTTGCACATCTGCAATATTCTTTGAGAGCAGTTTTGCCTGTTCACTGTTTATATCAACAAGCAGCTTTGCCTCCTCTTGTTTCTGAATTGCAGAGACCTTGGCATCCATGGATGTCTCAAATTCTTTCTTTAGTCTTCTAAGGTCCTGCTTTGCAATGTCAAGCTCAGCAGTTGCAATTGCATATTGTTCAGTTGCAGTGTCCGGTTCTTGTTTCCAGAGGCCACTATCAGTAGCTTGACTTCTAAAGCCATCTTCAAGTTCCATGCTTCGTATCTTTGCAGTTTCAGTCACCATTGTTGCAGTCTCTTTAGATTGGTAGATGGTTTTAAGCTTCTGTGTCAGGTCAACAACTGCTCTTTTTGCCTTGTCAAGCTCACCAAGTGCAGTATTCCTCGTCATATCACAAATTTCTAGTTGTTTCTTGTACCTGTTCAACTCCTTTTCAGCCAAATGAAGTTGCGTTTCCTTGGCAAACATCCTCTGACGCTACAAAAAGTAACCATAATGATCAATACTTAATTTTTGGTTGGCACAGGAAAATGTGAATCCACCAAGTTATAATTGCAAGAAGGCATGAAAAAAGTGATGGAACTTTTGCATTCTATAAATCCAAGTGAGATGGAAAAATGTTTATGGTACAAAATTATATGATTACTTGGTTGAATGTGTGGGCTTTTGTGTTAAAGAACCTTACCCCTGAAGATTCTGACTTTGGCTTCCTCATTGCAGGTTGATACCTCGAGAATGCACTTTCTCCAAACATGCTGACCGCAGCTTTGACAGATTCAAAGGGTGCACTAGTGTCAATCTCTCCAACCTCCATTGTAGATGAACTAGCTACATTTCGATGAACTTTTGTACCCATGATTCCTTTTTTATATGCAAAACTGTCCGATGCAACAGAAAGAATTAGATTTACTTAAATCAGCGCCAAAGATATCCAGTGGAATTTGAATTCTAAGGCATATGAAACTTTAAGACAAAAATAAAAGAGAAGCGATGATGGAAAGAAGGGAAACCATTATTCATATAAGAAATTAATGATGTGATTGATTCCATTGTTGTAACATTTAATGGTACATTTATATGGAAGTGTACAATTTTCCATATAACGCAACCAGTTTAATTTTTCAATAGATTTTCTGCATACAATCCTGACTCTTGCTTGTCATATCCACTTACTGGAAAACAATTTTTTTGATGAAAATGACAGAAAATCAAACAATTTCGATTAACATGTAAATGATCCTGAATTACAGCAATGCCAAAAGCAAAAGGCCTGTATTGTCATTTTACCCATTTTCACAAATCACGATTATATATTAATATTCTTCCTGCTGGCATGGACAAAGAAAAAAATTTGGTTTCTAGGCCTCAAGATACCCTCATAGGGTGATGCAGAAGCACATAATCATCAAGGAAAAAATTTAGGAAATCTTGATATATGGAGATGGAGGAACCAAATGACTAGTCTCATCTAAGATATAAATGGGCTATGCCGGCACAAAATAGTCCAGATTTTTTTGTAGGTCCGACACTATTCATGTCAATCCAGGCCATGCTTGGTCTTTCAGCTGACAACCCAAACACGGCCCATTTGGGCTTGTGCTGAGCCATGCCAAGCTAAGTCTGGCACAATTCAATTTTTAATTATTTTTTTATTGTATTAAAAAATAATATAACATTAATATAATATATAAATACTAAAAGATGGTTAAAGGTAAAATTTAAACTTACAATCATATATCATTTATTAACAAACTCAAACCATCAAATTATATACAATGTATATAACTTAATAAAAGCATATTAAATTAACTATAAAGTTTTAAAAAATTACAAAATTAATTTCATACTATGTTGTGTTGGCCCATGTGCCAAAAACAGATCATACCATGCTAGCATGAAAAAATTAAAACACAGCCTAGGCACGGCCTGTTAAACTGTGCCGACCCATGATATGATTTACTATGCTAGGCCGTACTAACACAATTGGGTACGGCCCATTTAACATCTATAATCTAAGATGTTTAGGTACATATATGGATGACTCTAAGAGTATCTACATGGGTATGGGTACATATATCTCAAAATTTTCAAATTAAGTGGCACAAATGTAAGTATGAATATTACTTTTAACAACATAAATATGTGACATAGATAATGGTAAAAATAATTTTTAAATTTATATATATTATTTTTGAGATTTTTTATAAATTACATAATAAGAAAACACAAAAAACAATAAATTTAAAACACTGGTTGTGGCATATTGATGACTAAAAGGTTGAAACAACATACATGCATCAAATGTTAATAGTGAAAAACATCCATCCTTTGTCACAAAATATTTGTTAAATATTTAATTGCAAATCATAACTAATAAAATATCAATATAGGTCACAAAAATAAACAATGAAGACTCACATCGACCAACAGAGGGATGTATGATGTCAAAGCACTGCACACCTATGGTATCAATACAATACAAGTATGACAAGGGTATCATAAG
Source organism: Amphibolis antarctica (assembly GCA_024699675.1). Classification (NCBI taxonomy): domain Eukaryota; kingdom Viridiplantae; phylum Streptophyta; class Magnoliopsida; order Alismatales; family Cymodoceaceae; genus Amphibolis; species Amphibolis antarctica. Next base: position 25,730 of record JAMKPZ010003317.1, read on the forward strand.
GTTTATTTAAAAAATATGAAATAAAAATGGGAAATGGAGTATTGAGAAAAATAACAAATTTGGTAAAAAGAAATCTATGGGAAATTTTCACAATGACTTTCACCAATGTAGAATAATTCCCTGATTGGGCAGTGCAAATGAACCAATGTTGAAGCACCAAGGTGCCTAAATGGTGGCATCAGGCAACTTAGGCGCCTAGGAATTTTTATTTTTATTTTTAAAATTTAATTTCTGTAAATATATTACTGTATATATACACATATAAATTAAGCATATATATATATTAATATAGTAGAAAACATGCATATATATTAACAAAGGAAATCGGACATAATTTTTAGGTCTTAAAAAATAAAATTCTAACAAGAAGTTCACAATTTTTTCAAGTTTCAAGTACTCAACATGAAAGCATACAAATCCTTAATAAAAGTCTCTCATTGACATCATCCTCGGATCTTCTTCTTCCTTCTCTTGGGATGCTTCCTTGGCTTTCTTTTTCCTTATATAAATTATATTTCCACGTTCTTGTCAATGTCCTCCTCATCTTGTTGGAGAAGTTGAGGTTGATTGTGCAACCTTTTTATAAAACAGAAGAAAAAGTGAAATTATGAATCTCATTAAAAAGTAATAAGGCTCATCTAATATACAAATTAAAAAAAACATTGCCACCAATGTGTAACCTTTGCTCTTTTAACTCATCCCAAGTTGGACTTGCAAGCTCCTATGAAGACAGCAACTTGGGCCCATGTATGTCCATCTTTTATATACACAAATTCATTTGCCACTCCTAGTATTCCCGTCATCCAAAAATTACAATTAAGCTCTTCAACACAAATTGGATCAAAGTCTTTGTCCTTGTTTTGTATATACCTTGTTTGAAATCTTTCACATAGACATTTGTTATAGTTGACAAAGACAAGTTTATCCAATCTTTCTTGCTCCATGCAGTTCCTTATAGTAGTTTATGGGTTTCGGAGAATGAAAAAAGAAAAATAATAGATAAAAATCGATATACAGGTCATAGTATCTATTGGATAAAAAGATCCATTTAACTTTACAAAACCTAAGGCAAACCCATTTAACACTTGGGCGCATAGGCGCTCACCTTGATAACCTTGACTCAAACAATCACATGACAGCAAGAAAAACATGTAAATGTCTATTTTCAGAAGTATAGAATGAAATGAGAATATTGTGATATTATAAAATGTACAATCTCCAATACATAGGAAAAGTATTATTTAATCTACAAGTACAAGTGATGTATTACCTAACCTATAATTAATCTAACAAGGATCCACAACAAACATCTAACATGCACAACTTGAAATAGAACCTTACACAACAACAATAACAAAGAAATTTAAAAAATTTCAACAACAGTAGACAGGGAAGGCAATGTCACAATGGCCATTCATATCCATCACACAACAACACAATCAAATAATGGTCAATCACATTGACCACGATGCATAGGTATAAACATAAATTAATCACGTATGCACTTCTTCTGGTGCTATGATTATGGAACACAGTTAAATACATGCTTCTAGAACTAGAAGTGCATGAAATCATTGGATATCACTATGCCAATAGTTTGCTGCAATTTCACCATTGCTGCAGTCTGCTGCGATGTGCCTTACTCCTTCGATTGTAAGTGTGTCACAGAGGAAGACATGATGATCTTGACCTGGAAGCAATGTTGGATATGGTGGAAATACATAAACCCTAGCTGCTTTGAGAGGGAACTCTTTCCCAAATAAGACTAAAAAAATGACCCAACTACCAGACAGACTCATAACACAGTCTGTCATTTTATGTTTTTTGACATAAAATTTAATCTATTTTTTTTATAGAGCTTATTCCATTAATTAGAGCTATATCATCCTCGATGTATATTCGTTGGCATGTGTAAGTAATATAGGACATCAACCAGTTTCATGTCTAGAATGAGACAGACTGCTCAAAAATAGATGAAGTCAAAAGTAATTGACTATTGCATTGTTAGTGCAGCAATGGGAGAAATCATTTGCTTTCCAAGAGCGATTCTATCAGATCGCCCACACGGAGAGAAAAAACTTGTCATCCCAACGGCTACATAACTGTTTTCTGATGGAAAATTTAACTGGAACCTTTTCTTGGATATCGTGCAAAAACACATTACTATTTTTGTGATATCAACTTCATCGGTCTGCAAAACAACATGGCGAATCATTCCCTGAATGTTGGTTTCATTTCCCGCAGATGAAAACTCCATTGCAATTAAATAATACGCCATGGGAAATTTGAACCAGATCCACAAAATCATTCCAAGAAAACCAAAAAGTAAATGGAAACACCAAACATCTCTGCTCATCAACAATAACCGTAGCTTCCATGATGCACAATCAAGCAACATACAGAACGAATGCAGTACAAATTATAAGCAGGGAAAAGTACCCTGGAAACGATCGGGGACGAATAAAAGAACCCCTCACTCGGAGAATCAGCGAGCAATCAAAGCCCACGGTGCACCTCCGATCAGCTCAACTCTCGATCACGGATGATGTCTTGCTCGATTTGAAGAAACGGGAGACGAGAGGGCGTCGATTGCTGCCGCCCTAGAAAGTTCGTACGGGTAGGGGTGCAACAACGAGGAGGGGCAAGGCAATGAGGTGTTCGTCGTCGAGTGACCCGAGGGACAGGCCATCTTTTTCCAACAGATTCCAAAATTAATGCGCTCTCACTGTTTTAGGAAAAAAACGACAGGAGCGCAGAGACGGTGGTCCGGGTCGGGTTTACGGATTTTCATTTTATCGGCGTTTTGACGGTGACCGGTAGTTGGATCGGTAAAGATGTTAATTAGATTGTGTTTAATCGAGTTAATATCGTTTAGTATAGTTAAATTATATTATTGATCTGAGTAGATTGATATGATATGATATAAAAATAATTTTATAATTTTAAAAAATTTTATATTTATTTTAATGAAATGGATGTATGAGTTATCTGTTCCTTAAAAAAAAAGGTATTTCTATTTAGTTTTGCATTTATAATTGAGCATTGGCCTATTTTACAGCGCATTTATAAAATATGCCAATGCATTGGAAAAAAATACGCATTGGCCTATATTTTTATATTTTTCCAAAAAGCAAAAACAAAGATGATGCCAATTAAAGATAAAAAGAAGCAGAAAAAAAAAGAGCCAGCCCAGATCGGATTAAAGGAAAATGCATGTCAGCTTTAAGTATTAAAAATATCATTATCTTACCCAAAAAAAAGGACAAATGAGTTAAAAAATCGAGATGATCTTGAAATTATAAAAAAAATTCATAATTAATCTTATATATATTTAACTAAGGAATCATTTACCGATCTTACTTTCTCGAAAGTGAAAAAAAATAATTTTTAAATAAATAATTTTAAAATAAAAGAAAGGAAAAAAGTAATTTTAATAATAATAATAATATCTTTGAAAAGTAAGAGTAAAGAAAAGTAAATGTTAAGTAATTCAAAGAAAAGAATGATATTTGTTTTTTAATAATTAAAGAAACGTAAAATAAAAATAGAACTTTTACGATTTAAAATCTCGACCCTCTATCCACGAATTACTTTAACATTTTCCACCAACATCCAAAACCTTCATTGGGTGTCGATTAAATGCACACGGGCACTTTTGCAATGCCATTGATCACATATGCTTCTTCTTATTTTGAAATTGATATTTATAAGTAAGAAAAGTTAAAGAAAGTGAAGTACAGATAACATGACCCAAAAAATCTACTTGTGTGCAGCATGAAAAGTCAAAATTTTAAATTCTATTTTAAAATTTTGTTTTGATCAATCATAAATCAACCATCATCGTTTAATCTCACTTTTATTTATTAAAAATCAATCATTAATTTAAGTTTTATTTACTATTTTTTTTAATTATCAATTTTGATGGAAATCAAGAAAAAAAGGTTAAGCAAAATACAGAAAGGACAAACCTATAAACATATTAATGGACCATGTCAAGTCAACATAGCCTTCTAACCACAATTATGTATCACTTATTAGTAAACTCAAACCACTAAGATATATACAATATATGCAACTTAAAACATATATTAAAATAAATACAAAATTTTTAAAAATTATTTTTATGTTGTGTCATGCTAACATGAAAATACAATCAATAACACAATTTGACCGTACTAGGTTGTGTTGGTCCAATTGAACATAGTCCAATTGACATGTTTACGAAGTAAGGATAAGCAAAATTAAAGAAGCTTATGATAGGTTTATCATTAATGTTATGTTTGTTGTAGAATTTTTTAACAATATTTACTATTATAAGTGGAGTGGTCATGAAGACCATGTCCACCCGGTCCTGTCTACTTGAAAATATTGAGATGATGTATGACAGTTATTAACCAAGAATACCAAGAAATAGGGAGTAGTTGGAGTAGAGAGGGTGATGATGTTTTTGTTGCTCTTGTTGTATAAATGTGTAGGTGAAGTTTTTGACGAATGAACGAGAAGAAAGAGAAAACATTTACTTCTTTCACTACTATTAGAGTCTCAATTGGAAGATCATCAAAAAATCTTATTAGATCATCATGCCATTGTAATAAGTGGTATCAAAGCTTCCATTTGTATTCCCCTTACCACCACCCCTCCCCTCTACACATCGATTGCCCATGTTTCCCCTTTTTTCCTCATGTTGATCTTTCACCTACGTGCTTTCTCCTATTCACACGTTCACATTGGTGTGATCCCTTGCAAGTGTCTCTGTCCATTGCCAATGTAACATTTTCTTCTAAGGACGGGGGGAATGTACTTGAGGTTACAGAGTAGGGACTTGGGTTGGAAGAGTAGGAAAAAGAGGAATCACATCTTTATTTTTATGGAAAGAAAATAAAGAAAACCAAGACTGAAGGAAGCATACCCTTCACAAAGACAAAGATCTCTCATCTTTGACAAAGTAAGTAGAAAAATGAAAGAGGGAGAAGAAAATGTCTACAAAAATAGAGAAATAAAGTAAGGAACCCAGAGTATTGATGAGAAAAGTGTTAGACACCCTAGCTAGCCCAACCAATGGTTAGCCTCTCTACTATGATGGGTACTCATGTATGTGCAGTTGATTGAAGATTGCATAATCCTGTAATTATATGTTGGAAGACAAACACTATGTCTCGATGTAATTACCTATTATGCGTATGAAAGAAAAGGACTTAGAGTCAAACAAGAATCCATGCTTAAAACCTTAGAACTAAAAGTAAAAAGACGTTTGGTAATAGTCTGCCAAATATCATTATCTTGCAAAAAAAAGGACAAATGAGTTAGAAAATCAAGATGATTGGTCTTGAAATTATAAAAAGAAATCATAATTAATCTTATATATATTTAACTAAGGAATCGTTCACCAATCTCACTCTTTCACTTTGGAAGTGAGAAAAAATAATTTTTAAATAAATGATTTTGAGATTGAAAGAGAGGAAAAAATGATTTTGATAATGTAAAAAATAGATTAGAGAATGAAAATATCATTGTAAAAATAAGAGCACTTTTGAAAATAAGAAAAAGTGAATGACAAGTAGTTCAAAGAAAAGAATTGATGTTTGTTTTTTGACGATTAAAGAAAAGGATTGATGTTGCAAAATTAAAATAGAACTTTTGTGATTTAGAATATCAACCCTTTATCCACGAATCACTTTAGCATTTTCCACTAGCATCCAAAACCTCCATTGCGCATTGATGATGACCAAATGCACACGCTCTTTTGTAACGCCATTGATCATATATGCTTCTTATTTTGAAATCGACATTTATAAATAAGAAAAGTTAAGAAAGTGAAGTACGAATCCGAGCAAGATCAAAATATCTATTTATGTGCAACATGAAAATTCAAAATTTTAAATTTTATTTTAAAATTTTGTTTTAATCAATCATAAGTCAACTACCAACGTTAAATCTCATTTTCATTTATTGAAAATCAATCATTAATTTAATTTTTAGTTATTTGCTGGTTTTTTTAGTCATCAATTTCGATGGAGGCCAAGAAAGGAAGGTTAGGTAAGAGGCAAAAAAGATGAGCTTATAGATATGTCAATAAGTTGTATCAAACTAACATGGTCATTCAGCCACAACGATGCATCACTTATTAGTAAATTTAAACTACTAAGCTGTGTATAATATATATAACTTAAAAAATATATTAAAATAAATAAATAAATTTAAAAATTATAAAATTATTTTCATATCATGTTAACATGAAGACCAACCTAGGCACAACCTACCAAACTATGTTGTGACAGTTAATAACACAATTTGACCATACTAGCTTGTGTTGGTCTAATTGGACATAATCCAATTGATATGTCTATGAATCAAAAACAAGAAAAATTGAAGAAACTTACGGTAAACTTACAAGATTTCATATACAAACTAGGTCACGATGCTCCTCACACGAGAATTCATGTATGAAGTCCACAAAATGAAGTGATACATAAGGATTGATGTGCACAAGAAGAATGCAAGGAAATGCATGCAAAGCCTGTTTGATAATGTCTAGTCGGATCCGGATCTTCATCACAGATCTGATCCTTGTATATCTGTTTGTATTTAAGGATTTTTAGGTATAATGTACTGTAACCTTTTTTCAGTAAATAACCTAACCACCACTGTTGTCTTCCATCTTCTCTCGATCTTCCCCTTCTTAGAAATCACTGTGTACTTAGTTCAACATGGTACCAAAGCTAGCACAGTTATTTCTCATCCGTGCCTCACTCTCAATCGCCACCAGTGTTTACCGTTCGTAGCTCGTCGATTTCGTCAAAGGCCTTCCAACCTCTTTCGCTGCCATTATTTTTGGGTTCATCCACACAGCCATTTTCCTCTGGTATTCTAGCCTAAAATATTCTATATCAATGTTTCTATTTGGATTACGACACTGGATTCGACATTTTTTGGGAGACTTCTCTACAGTCTATGGATCATCATTTTTCTTTTTCATGGTTTCCATATGATCGATACTCTAATAAAAAGTTTATTGGCACTATTTCTACTTATTGCACAAATCTTTGTGCTTTTATCTTTTCCATATGTATGTGTGAAAAGTGTTGACTATTATTAGTATGTTTAAACCCCCTTGAGAGTTATTTTCTATTATCTCTTTTAAGTTTCTACCAGCAACCTCCTTCTACAGCTGTTTGATACATGGCCACCAACACCTCAAAGTCACAAAACATGGGATCTGAAGAGTCGGACTCTCCTTATGCTATTAATAGTATAGAAAATCTCAGCAACTTATTCAACTCCAAGCCATTGAACGGGGAAAATTACATCACTTGGCATGGAGCAAAGCTATGCGCAAAGCTTTGAACATTAAAAATAAGCTTGGATTCATTGATGGGAATTTAGTTCAGCCTTCTTACAGTTTTGATCCAAAGAAATATGCTCAATGGACCAGATGTAATGACATGGTTGCTGCATGGATCATTAGTACATTGGAACCTAGCATTGCTGACAGTGTACATTATTTTGATTTGGCAAAGGATGTGTGGGATGACCTTGAAAAAAGATTTAATTAGTGTGATGATTCATGAATTTATACTCTTGAAAACAAGATTGCCAATTTAAATCAAAATCAACTTTCAATGAAAAATTATTTCACAAAGCTACAGACACTTTAGGAAGAACTAGCAGTTTATGACCAACCCCCACCATGTTTGTGTGGAACTCATGATATATATCCTGCACACATAGAAAAGAAGAAAGTTATGAAATTTTTGATGGGACTGAATGAGACTTACAATACAATTTGGAGCACCATTCTTTTAAAAAAACTGTTACCAGGACTTAGTGAAACATGCAATTTGATTTCACAAGAAGAGTGGCAAAGAGGAGTTGCTCATGTTGCAAACACCACAGAGAATGTTGCTATGTTGGCTAAGAATGGACCACACCATATCAAAAATTACACCACTGAAAAGCCTGGAACAAATAGAACCAAAGGTCTAAACAAGGCTGGAAGCAAGTCAAACAAGAAATTCTAGTGCACTCATTATGAGTCAAATGGTCACACAGCTAATCGATGCTATTGGCTAATTAGATTCCCTTCTGGGCACAAGCTACATAGTGTTACCTAGAAAGTCAAATTCAAAATCTACTGGTAAATCATTTATTGCAAATAATGTGTGTGCAGGAAGTGAAAGTGTGCAACCTAGCAATGTAAAATTAGTTTGATCAGATCATGAATTTTCTCAATTCCGCTACTATTTTAGATCAACCCATGGCAAATATGGCAGGTAAAACTAAGTCATGCTTATCTTCAATTGAGTTATGCAATCTTGCAAAACACATCTCTTTGCATTTATCCTCTCTTGGAAAACAAGTATGGATTCTTAATATGGGAGCTACAGATCACATGTGTTGCAATATAAATTTTCTATATAATACTTTCCCTGTTACTCAAGCCTCACCTGTTAGGCACCCAGATGAAAGTACAATAACCGTGCAGTCTATAGGAAAAGCTTCAATATCTATTGATCTCTTTATCTCTCAAGTGCTTTATTTGTCCGAATTTCAATTTAATTTACTCTCAGTCAGCAAGTTAACTGATCAGAATAATTGTTTTGTGGGCTTTTACTCAACTATTTGCTACATTCAGGGACCTTCGTACTAAGAAGATAGTTGGAGTGGGGAAGCGATTTAATGATCTCTATGTTGTAGTTTGCGGTGACACTAAGACGCATGCTATGACTTCAATCTCAAGTGACATTTGGCATAGGTGACTTGGTCATCCTCTTGATTATAGAGTTGCAAGTGCTTTACCTTTTGGAAACATATATGTTGTTATTTCATGTAATGTTTGCCCTTTAGCTAAACTTAAACATTTACCATTTCGACAAAGCAAAAACCATAGCATTAAACCTTTTGATTTGATATATTGTGATGTGTGGGGAAAGTTTTCTATTCCTAGTATCTCTGATTTTTGTTATTTCTTAACTATAGTTGATGATTCTACTCGTTGTACCTAGACCTTTCTGATGAAAGATAAATTAGAGACTTCTGTTATGTTGAAAAATTTTATTGCACTTGTTCATACTCAATTTGGCACCACTATTAAAGCTGTGAGAAGTGACAATGGTGGTGAATTTATTTCCACTGCACTGCATAACTTCCTTACTAAAAAGGACATTATCCAACAAAGAACTTGTCCTCATTCACCTCAACAGAATGGTATTGTTGAAAGGAAGCATCGCCATTTGTTGGAGACTGCTCGAGCACTCAGATTTCAAGCATCTTTACCGATCAAATTTTGGGGAGAGTGTATCCTTATAGCAATGCACTTGATAAACAGATTACCCACGCAAGTGTTAGGGAGGATTAGTCCCTATGAAGCTCTTTATCAAAAGCCTCCTAAGTACTGTGATTTAAAAGTTTTTGATTGTCTTGCATATGGTCTGAACATTACTGTGCAACACAAGTTTGACAAGAGAGTAGTAAAATGCGTATTTATGGGATATCCTTATGGTCAAAAAGGCTATAAACTTTATGATATTAACAGTGACAGGTTCATCTTTAGTAGAAATGCTAAATTCTATGAAGATATCTATTCTTTTGCCACTAACCAATAGGTTGAAGACAACACTACTCTTCCTATATTTGGCATCAATTATTCTGATGATACAAGTACTCATCCAGATGTGTCTTATTGCTTGGACGAGGATATTGATGAAGACCCTCTTCCTAATCAAGAAAATCCACCAGACATCGATCTTGAAAGTGCTCTTGGTGATCCTGATCAGAGCCCTTTTGAAGATAAACCACCTGATCCCAACTCAATGGACGAAGAAGACCCTTCAGGCCATGAAAGAGACAATATTGTTGAATCACCCAATCACCCAAATGGCGTTGGATGACCTCCTGAATGTGACAATTCCCCTGAATTGTCTCTCAGGAGGTCACAAAGGTCAACACACCATCTTTCTTACTTAAAGATTTTCTGTGCTTGTCTACTTCTACTACTTCTACATACCCTATCTCAAATTATGTTTCTCTAGATCACTTAAATTCTACTTATCATGCTTTTATCTCTACTTTGTTGACTACACCTAAGCCTAAAACCTTTGAAGATGCTAGTCAACGTTCTCACTGGCAGGATGCAATGAACTTCAAGCCTTACATGATAATCAGACATGGAAGCTTGTCTCTCTTCCTCATGACAAGAAACCCATTGGATGCAAGTGGGTTTATTGGGTCAAGTACCATGCTGATGGGTCTATAGAGCGCTACAAGGCTTGTCTTATTGTGCGAGGCTTCACTCAACGTGAAGCACTTGATTACCATGAGACTTTTGCACCGATGGCTAAATGGTAACTATTTGCAGTTTACTTTCAAATGCAATGGCAAAAGGATGGCATCTACATCAGCTTGATGCGAACAATGCCTTTCTACGTGGTGATCTCCAAGAAGAAGTTTACATGAAGCTGCTTCTGGAGGTTGAGTTTGAGGGGGAGAAGAATACATGTCTCTTGATGAAATCTCTTTATGGCTTGAGGCAGTATCTACGAAATTGGTTTTTTAAGCTCAGTCAAGCACTACTAGATATGGACTTCATAGATTCTCGAGCTGATCACAGTCTTTTCACTCGAAAGACACCTCACTCTTTTTTGGCAATTCTGGTATATGTTGACGATATTCTAGTTGCAGAAAATAATGAAAAAGAAATACAGGATGTCACAATCAAACTCAATCATCAATTCAAACTCAAAGATTTGGGAGATGTCAATTATTTGATTGAGAATGTGCCATTTGGTTGGTAAGGTCCATGAAGTGGTAAGGTCCATGAAGGCAAGTGTGGATAGTATTATCCATCACTTGGAAAGCACCTATACAGTATACCAAGATTTAGGTACATCGAGGAGGTACAACATTTGCAACCGATAATTTTTTACATTGAAGGACTTTGAAGTGTTGTGAAAAATATTCATAAACTAGTACAAAATGGTGGTGTCATTTGACAGTACAAAATGGCATTAGACGTCCATTTCCAATATCAAATTTGCAGAAGTTAATGTGCCATTTGGTTGTCCTTGATAAAATTAAACATTAGTGAAATATTATTATCCCCTTTATTAATTAAGGAAGAAATGGCAGAATAGTGTGGAAGATTTCACTCCTAAGGTGTTGGAGTTCATTTGAATTAGAAATGTTTTAATGAATTTTGTTTCTTATCGTGGAGTTATCAAACAAAAAATTAAAGGTACATTTAGAAGTTTTTTTTACTTTAGGAGTAGAAAAAGTATTTTTCCTACTTTAAAGGTATAAAAAGTATTTTTTCTACCAAACAAGGTAACGACAGAAGTGACTTTTGGTGATTTTTAGAGTAAAAGAAAAGATGAAAGAAATATTTTTAAAATCTACTTATATCATTATGAGGCTAAAAATGTTTTCAAACACATCCTAAATGTTGATGCCAAATAGTCAGAATTCACTTTTGCCTAAGTTATATATTGTGATTGTGAAACGATGATACAAATAACATTTGAAAAGAATTTATCAATTTAAATTTAAATTTTATATAAATTCTTACATATTATTATTTTTATATAAATTTTAATATATAATTTTTTGCTACATAATTATTATTACAACTCAAGTTACATTTTTTTTTACTCATTTAACTTTAACTCTATTTAATAATTCTTAAAATTGGTTGAAACGGGAAACAAACGAAGATAAAATGATGATAATATAGCATTTGAATCTTGAACCTTAATATAAAATAAGAATTGTTTGTTTACGAGGTGAGATAAGATTTATATTTTTCAAAAGATTACATATTTTATGATATAAGTAAAGTTTTAGTATACTTTTTTAATGTAAAATATTAAAATTATTAGATAAATATTATTATAAATTACTATAATATATACAGTGAAATACGAAAATACATGGTAAAAAACGCTTTTTCACTCAAGGCCTCAATATCTTACTTTTTGCGTTCGACTCCATGCTTCTACACGCTTCATTCCTCCTCGCGTCCCTTCCAGTGGAATCTCGTAGCAAGCGGACGACGATTAATTTATTACTTCCACCTTATCAGCTTATTTTCTTATATCGTCGATGATTTTCTTGGCGACTACGCATTTTTCGCAGCGTGTGGAGTTGGAGCACAGCCCGCCCGCCCCAGCACGCGAAGGAGAGACGCGATTCTTCCGTTGATCTACGGAGAAGGGTTGAGAGAGTACACGCGGTCCTTCCATTGTGCCCCGACGAGGAGAGGCTACATGGAAGGAGCCGTCTTTGGAGCCTCGCCACGGGCTAAGGTCCCGATTTCCGGACCCTCGAAGAACGTACTCCAACCGGGGCGCAAGTGCTCGAGGTTTCCTGTAGACGGGTGGAAGAAAGTCTGCCGGCACCGCTCTGTTAGGGCTCGGCAGGTGACTTTGGATTTGCCCCTGTTATTTACTTCGGCTCCCAACGTTTATGCTCTTTTGGTTGGTTTTTAGCAGATAATCGTCGTTTTTTTGCGGAATTTACGTGTTGGGAATGTGTGGTTGTCTGTGTGATGGGTGTTGTATCTGTTTGTTGTTGTTCATGTTTCTTTAAGCTGATTGGGAAGAGAAAGGAAACAACTTTTGGGGTTTAAGAAACTGAAATATTTACACGGGCTGTTGGTTGCACAATAGTGCATAAGGCGATGTTTCTACATGTTTAATTGTGGTGATCTATGTTATATGTTAGGAAGTGCGATCATAAACTCGCAAATTTCTCTGCTTCAGATAACACATTAACACGAAGCTTGGAAATAATAAACTTCATCGTCTAGTACTAATGGGCTGGGTTTGGTCGACAAGAACTGTTATTGTTCCTCTATAAGCAATGTCTTTGGGATTCGAATTTTAATGCCTGAAATTTGTGTGGGTGCAGTCTGAGCAGAAGGCCATGGACTCGATTGCAGATTCCATCGAAGTGAAAGAATGGGAATCTGGAGAAACTATAGATGATATAGCAGCAAGGCAGGGCATTAAAATCCGGAGACGTCGTCCTACTGGACCCTCTCAACACTATGTGGGTCCTTTTGCGTTTCGCCTGGAAAATCAAGAGAATGATATGCCTCGAAATATTCTTGAGAAAATAATATGGCACAAGGACATCGAAGTTTCTCAGGTAGCCGTATGATAATGAAAATTGTTTCTTCACTTGACTTATCCTATCACATTCTTGATGGCATGATCTCGATTGTGCTTTTAGATGAAAGAAAGAAAACCACTAGCTACACTGAAGAAACACGTAGATGTTGCTCCTCCTGCTAAAGACTTCATTGGGGCTTTGAAGGAGTCCTACTCAAGAACGTGTAAACCTGCTTTGATAGCTGAAGTTAAGAAGGCTTCTCCCAGCAGAGGAGTGTTGCGTGAGGATTTTAACCCAGTAAGTGCTATGGTCCTATGGAGGAAAAAATGTTGTTCAATTTCAAAAAATAATAAACCAGCCACGTAAATGATAAAGCAATTAAACCAACATTGATGGAACTGTTAGGAAAAGGGACCTATTATTTTTCCTAAATGAGAAATAAAGAACTTGATAAAAACAAAGTTGTCTGGTAATTAACCAGTTTTCTATCAGATTGAGATTGCTAAAGCGTATGAACAAGGTGGAGCTGCGTGCCTTAGTGTTTTGACGGATGAAAAATTCTTTCAGGTGGGTATTTTCTCTTACTTGTGCCATACGTACTTCAAATGGTCAATGCCATTAAGTGGATATTTTCATTTTTCTTTTTGTGAAGGGCAGTTTTGATAATCTAGAGGCTATACGTGGTGCGGGAGTAAAGGTTTGTCTCTTGTTTGGGCATCCCTTCACGAGACATTTTTTTTCATTTTCCAAGCAGTGTTTCTTGATGTCTTGAGTGGGACTTCTGATTTGCTGTAATTATATATCCTTTAACTTGTGAGATTTCAGTGCCCTCTTCTTTGCAAGGAGTTCATCATTGATGCATGGCAAATTTATTATGCTCGTACAAAAGGAGCTGATGCAGTTCTTCTCATTGCTGCTGTTTTGCCTGATCTTGACATCAAATACCTGAGTAAGATCTGCAGGCTTCTTGGCATGGCGGCACTTGTTGAGGTTTTTGAACCTGCCCTCTCTCCATCTCCCCTCTCCCCTCTCCCCTCTCCCCTCTTCGTTATGTTGTTTTTTCATGAAAACCTACCATAGACAGACAACAGTGATTCTTGTTACTAGTTGGAAATGTACTGCTGTTTCTGACTTCCAACTTGGAGCTACATTTCCTAGTTACATGAATGGACTTGATAGCTAATTTCTCAATTATCTAAATTAAATCAACTAGTTGTTAACTTGTATGTAGCAACGTAGATAAGTGATGTACCAATATTCCTCATGGAGTATTCATGAGTCATAACTGCTTGGCTTATTTCATTCAATTTTACTATTTTAATTTTTATAGCAATGTAGTCCAATTACATAAAATTAAATCAACAAGTAGTATGTAGTAACCTAGATAAGTTACTCATTAATATTCCTCTACGAATATTCATTGGTGATGATCACTTGGTGTATCAATTCCAACTTTATTATCTTAGTTTGTATATCATCATATCTTTCCTGCATTTAGTACTATTTGTTTTAAAAATTAACTCTTTAATGAAGTCCTTTAATAACATACCGATTGTGAAAGCATAATTCTCCAAAGAAGGCAGCCATTGGTATGAAATGAAACCCCTGATAATGTTTATTCATCAAAATATACTCTTTCTATTCTAATTCTAAGAATTTAGTGTATGGTTTATAGCCAATATTTTGGGGCTTAAAGTTTTTGTTTAAGATTTGTGAGTTCTGCACAAGCATGTGATTAGCAATGTAGCTTCATGCATGTCATTGTAGTATTAATCTGTGTTGTAGTATTAATCTGTTTTTTAGTATTAATAACTAATAAGGACCAAAGCAGCCATGATTTCAAACAAAAACATAATGCATATTTTACTGAGGTGCCAGAACGTTGACTCTGTTGTAGTTTACAGCCTGCATAATACAAGCATACTTATCTGAGGTGCCAATTAAACATGTAAAAATACATATTTTTTGACGCTATTATTACTTTTATTTTTTATTTAAGTGTATACCAAAATAATGTCTTAACATCAAAATAAAGACATTAACATTATTCTAAAATTAATAAGATTTAACATTTACTAAGTCTTAACTAAACCAAAAGTAAAAGAAAATAATAATGTTTTATACTCTTAAGCCTTCATTAATTATGCAAAATTAGAAATTAAACTAATGAACATGTAATTATGTAAAAACAATGAAAATAATCCTAGCAAACAAAATAGAGCATTTAACTGAACAATAAAAAAAAATTTAAAAATATTAAATAAGAAAAAATGATGTAAAAACTAAAATTGATCTCTCAACATATGAACATAACAAAAAGATCCATTTATTAAATTAGATGCTTATACACATGCAATGATATATCAATATTCTGTAAATATATCAATAATATTAAACATTAAATCTATGTTGATTGCAGTGGCTAAAAAATTGAGATAAACCCATAATCATATCGATAATTTAAAAAATTGAATAAACACATTAAAAAATACACCATTATATTCAAAAATGCATTATAAGCAGTGTATGTCCAGGCACCCAATTGCTTGAATCTGAAAAATTCCTTGGGCACCTAGGCATCTGCCTTAATAAGTATGATTAGAAATACAAACCCCAAAGTGTCAATGAAAAATTAAGATAAGATTTTGTTAGGAACTATGATATAGAAGTTACTTTTAAGAATTATTAGAAGTCCTTGCCCACATTACTGCTAATTGATAATTTTCAGGATTCTTTATGCACTTGCAAAGCTCCAAAGTTTCATTATAATACATAGGTATCATAGTTGGGGAAAAAGAACAATATGTGGGTCACCAGTTTGTTATTGTACTAGTGTTTCATCTAAGCAAGTCAACAACAACAACAATAGCAGCAACAAACTAGAGATAGTGGTTTTTTGCTTTTCTCCTTGGAATAATTTTCTTCATAAAAAAAAGCATAATGAAACAAAATTAGTGATCAATATTAATTTCTTACAGGTTCATGATGAAAGGGAAATGGATCGAGTGTTGGGTATAGATGGGATCCAGCTTATTGGTATAAATAATCGTGACCTTGGTAAGTTCCTCAGTCATAATACATCTGTATTATGGACTTGTTAGTAGGACTAGCAAGTTTGCTAAGTGCTTGTTGGCTCATTGTACCTATTTTTCTTGTGTTCCTTGCTAGACTTCTCCATGAATCTTCATGTTTACCCCATTTTCGTCTGTGCTGCATTTATGATTTTTGAGGACATTTACAGACCTATGGATCTCTTCTCAAACTTTCAGAGGTCTAAAATACTATTATACTAGTTATAAAAATGTTGGAAAAATTTCTTTCTTTCTGAAATCTTAAAGAAGAATCCCTGTCATGAATTTATGTATGTGTACAAATTTATATTTGAATGCAAGATGTGGAATTACTGATAATTTGAGTTATAAATAAATACTTGTACGTTATACATGCAGGGACATTTGATGTTGATATATCTAATACACGGAAGCTCCTTGAGGGTGTACATGGTGAAATTATCCGTCAAAGAGATATTATAGTAAGTTTCCTCATTTTAGCATTAAAAGATTCTGTTTAATGTTCAGTTTGTTTGACAAAGAAGCATTTGCTTTTAGATCCCTGTACTGATCTTCCACTAGTTGATAAATATCAACCTGGATTTAAGATCAAAATGTGTCATAGTTTCTTCTCTCTTGGATCAGAAAGAGTGCACTTGAAATGACCATGTTGTAGTGTGATTTGACTTTGTTGTAGTCGTCTAGGTGTAACAGGACAAAAGTAAATGTTGGAATAGTCTTACACTAGAAAAAGTGAATACTGAACTATATAAGGAGATATCTCTCTACTTATTGCTAGTTAACTTTGAATTGGATGTCCATATTTCAACATATTACTAGAGCAAATAATGGTCAAGCAAAATAGAGTATAACTCTTCATGTATCAATTTGACCAAAAAATAATGACCCTTGTACAGTCTAATAAAAGGTCACCAGCAAAGGGAACTGTTGGAATGTGCCCACATTGGAAAAGTGAGGACTACACACACAAATAAACAAGGAAAGACCTCTCTACTTCAACAAGAAATTTGATAGCTGTCACATTAGAAGCTTGGAATTATTCTAATTGAAACTACCTACTTGTTCACATTGGTTGAAAATAGCAGGTACCTTCAGGTCTCTGATAAGATGTTCCTGATGACGAGCCACTAAAATCCTAGTTGGCAAACCTTTTGCACTTTTATTTTTCATCATAAGGTACTTGAGGTTTGCTGATTCCACATGGTGAGATTAAGATTACTGTTGTTGCATAAGGTAGTTGCAATTCATTCAATAAAAAATGCGATGAGTGTGGTACTAATGCAGGCCTAGTTCGATATTCATAAAGAAGATCAAAATACAGTTTACTTAGATCACTCTGAGGGAACAAAAATACCAAACAACACTTAGACACAATCATGCAATTCTGTGGAAAGACAAAGTAGATAAACGGAATCACAGATACAAGCAACTGGCTTATAGTGAAAGCAAAGGAAATGGTCCTTGAAACAACACCACCAAAGACTAAAACACCATACCAGAAACCTAGATGCCTGTATGTAGCAACTGAGGCCACATTTGGAACGACTTATTTACTGCCATAGCTTATTTCAGTGAAGTGTGTTTTTTTGTTTTAAGTAGTTTTAAATGCATCCATTTCTTGCAGTTTACCTAAAAATCCATTTAGTTTAACATTTTATTTTAATGTGTTTTCAAAATCTATCATCCATCGTCTTTTTGAAATTTTTTTATTTTTTTATCTTTCTTTTCTAAATTACATACATGAATTAAACTTTAATATCAAGAAATCAAAGCTGTTGATTGGCTACCGGTATTCTTTGCCATCATCCACCATAGATTACCATTGACCACCCTTGATCAACGTCACCTAACAGTGGCTGTTGTTGGCCAGCCTGTGGTGAACCATTTTGGATTGGTGACCACCATTGGTCAGTCTATCGTTGACCATTGTAAATCACCATAATGCTGTTGGCCAACCCACCATTGGCCATTGACCACATAAGTATTGGAGCAAAGTCATTTATAAATGTTTTAAAGAATATATTCATAATTGCAACCAAACTAGCTTATTTGATGAGACCAAATAAGCATTTATGTCACAGCTTATGAAAAAGTAGGGTTTTTTTTAAAAAACTTTAACTATATAATTGTTCCAAAACCTAGCCTTAGACTTCCTTTTTCTCTTTAAGCATGCATGCACTCGAAAAGGTCCATAACACTTAACAGGCCCATCTCTTCTCGAAGAGGCTTGGGTCTGCACTGGAAGGGTCAGGAGATTGTAAGATGACTGGTGGTTCAGATTCTATGGAAGCATTTAAAGCAAATGCAGCAGCCACCTCTTTTTAAGCCTTCCTTTGTAACATTAAGAAAAAGAGAAGTAGATTATATCTTCAATGGTTTCATGGAGTTGAAAAGTTGTTTCTTAACCAGTCTATTTATTATATTTTGCATGTGGGTTTATGGAAAATTAGCCAGGTTAAAAATTTAAATTTTTGGTAGAATTTCAGATTTTGGAATGAATAGGTTTGTCCTAAATCCTAATACCACCATTGTTTGCAAACCAATAACTGCTTTTGACTCACTTTTTGCTTCTTTAAAATTGAAGGACTTGTGTATATTTATTTTTCTGGGTTTACTTAACATCACAAATGTCTTTTGTTTCTTTTTTTGGAACTTTGTTATATGGTTGGTGAATCATTTTCCTCTTTTAGGTGGTTGGAGAATCTGGGTTATTTTCTCCAGCAGATATTGCCTATGTCCATGAATCGGGGGTTAGAGCAGTAAGTTTCCATCTGTTTTTTATTTTTAAGATTGGCAAAGTTGTGCACCTAACCTTTTTCTATCATCATTCCCTGCAATTTTCATCTGCCGGATACAATTTTTTTATTGGGTGAGTTCACATTATATATACGACTGAAAGATACATGCAAATTGTATGCTAAGGAATGACAAAAGAAAATTTGAATTAATATTAATTTTTTTTATAAAAGGAAAGAAATAAGTTACAAATATATTAATTATTAGGAAAAAATTATTAAATGAATTATGTGTTCATAAATTAATTTTATCATTGTTATTGGTTTAAGAGAACAAGCCATATCTCCCAGAAAAATGTTTGTTTGAGATTTTCTTGGTTGTAGTAAATGTTTGCCATTAATATTTAAGGAAATAATTATTTGATGCTTCAATCATATGGTATTTTAAATTGATAAACTTATTGATAAATTTTCCTACATATAGTTTTTCAAAAAATTTGAAAGAAATAGCACGAAAAATATTGTGCTATTTATGTTAAATTTCCCTGGTAATGTAAAATATTTAATTTAAGCTTTTATTAGGATGCAATTGTTTGGGATTTTAAACGTGTAAAATTTTTTGAATTTTGTATTCAGATTTGAGGTATTTTCTTATGAAATAAATAATTTGATTTGATAATTGTTACAAAATAGGAAGAGAAAAGAATTGGATTGATTCATTAACAAAAATAAGGTCTCTTTATATAGAAGTTATAAGACACATACAAATAAGTTTAACCAAGACTAAATCTGTACACATCAGACACCTAATACATCATTTATTTTAACAATAACTACGTAGAAACTTAGTTTTGATCAAATGGTATTTTAGGTTTGAAAGAAATATGCCAATTGTATTAGGGCTCTTGGCTTAATATAGTAGATTTTAATGCAAAAAATTTTAGATTTTGTATTCGAATTTAGTAGTTTATCAGAGATCAATTTAATCTTGGAATTAATTTCAATTAGGAAGGCTATTTTTTGATTGTTGCATCTATATAATGGATTGTTGAATTATTTTGTTTGTGACTTGAAGAAAATTCAATAGAAATGGAACGTAAATATTCGATTGTTAAGTTATTGGGTAAGTAATAAGAAATTCGGTTTAGATTAAAAAGTACCTTTTGGCAAGTAAAAAATTTAAAGAAGAATTTGAATTTAAATTGTTAGGATTTATTTTTATTTAATGGTTGTTATATGTAAATCACAAATAGGATTTGAAATTCAAACTTGCAATGTGCCAGCAATTAGGAGTTAGTATTTTTGTTGATCAAAGGAGATTTGTTTGAAATTGATGGGTATTTTAGGGAACTCATTAAATAGGCTTGTCACAGGATTCTTGTTTCTCTCCTTCATTTGATATGGTAGATACTATAAAACGAACTTCATTTTCATTAAAATAGGTAAATTTTTAGCAACTTCAGATACAATTATAATTTTTCTCATTCTTTTACACACACACCTATCTATTTACATCACTTTCAGATAATTTTCAGATATTTGTAATTTTTTTAAAACTCAATTAGTTAAAAATGAACCCAAAAAAAACTAAAATGAAAATAGAAGAATCATTTTGTTATGATTCTAGCATAAAAATTTAAATATTTGATCGATCTACTTTTATGAAGTAATTAAGGGAGATCTTACCATATTTTGCTTCTGAATGTAGAACTCTCCTGTTGTTTTAGGTTCTGGTTGGGGAATCAATACTGACGCAGCAGGATCCCAAGCAAGGAATTGTGGGTCTATTTGGAAAAGACATCTCAAATTGAAGACAATTTGTAGACAATGAACCCCATCTGTAACGGCTGCGGCGCTAAAATGCTTTTTTTTGGGGTTGTATTTTACACTAGCAATGATTTACTAAAATTTTTGCTTAAGATTTCTAATATTGCTATCACATTGATTATTGATCTTGTTGGTAACAATGTATTTCAACTTCAAACACTTTAAAGAGTTAAAAGGTAAGTTTTGTTATTAAATAAAGTTAAATTTTATAGTAAATTGTAATTACAAGAGTTTATATAAAGTTGAAGTTAAAATTGAAAAATTGTTATCAAACGAAATGCATTGTAGATCATATTTCCAAAAAATAGTTAAAAATCTGTAGATTTCAACTTAAAAGTAACATGAAGTAAGATACGTACATGTAATACTTAGATAATTTTTTATATGATTACCATACATTAAATGTTGATTAAATATAAATATAATAGTTGTATGTATTTCATGATCTTCATAATTAAATTTTTTTTGAATTATACGATTTTAGAATAAATTATAAATTTTTATTCCTATGATATGGTTAACATCTTTTTAACAAAATCATACTTGAATTAATTTAAAAAATAAAAATTAAAGTTTGTAAGAATAGAAAAGATATATAAACAAAGAATGTTATTCATAAGCAAAAAAATATTTAAAAAATATTATGATTTTTTTATGATTTTGTACTACTTCTATTATTTTTAAATATACTTTTTTATGTAATATGTTTTCAGTTTTCTCTCCTTATTTTTTAAAATTTTTAATTTTTTCTTTTTTTCACTTCTTTCTTTCTTCACTTTTCTATTATCCTTTTATTTCCTCTTCCACTCACATGGTTGCCGCTCCTCTAGAAGTTTCGTGTATGTCGTCAATATTGTTTTTCCTTTCAAATGTCTTTGTTTGTTAAATATTCAGTCAAAAATCCGTAGACATTGTTAGCAAAATCATGTAATTCTTGATGGTATGATGATAATTTATTTAAATAGTTATAGAAATTATATGATTTATAATAAAAAATAATGATAATATTTTTTTTTTAATATAATAAATAATAAATAAATAAAAATGTATCGTATTTATTATAATAATGTGATGATAATATTTTTAAAAAAATTACGTTGAATAATAAATAAAATATGTAATATAATAATAAATAATATTTATTATACTAATATGATGTAATATTTTTTTAAAAATTATAATAATAATATTTTTTAAAATCTAATGAATATTAAATAAAAAATAAAAAATAAAAAATATTTAATAAATAATACAGTCATGCATAATAAAAAAAATTACTATAAACGTTCAGACAAAACCTATGTCAGCGAGCCACGTATTCTTCCGTACTTCCACGTAACCACATAAGCATGTCATCGATATAATCCACGCCCAATCCACTGGCTCTGGACCTCAGCTCGATCCCTAGCAAGAGGAACAGACGGCGGAGAGCGGAAGCCACGGCTCAAATGCCCGCCGTCCCACGCGTCGTCCATCTTCGCCGGTGGTAAGGTATGAGACATCCCAGCCCCTGCCACCCTTTCCGCGGGTTTGCAGCAGGAGTCGATTCTCTCTGCTTCTGACGCCAGTGGCGGAGACTCCGACGGAGGGGGGATCACACGAGCTTCTCCTGTCCTCGCTGGTAACTGATGTTAAGTCTATTTGGATTTTCTTTCTGCAAGGCGTTCTCCAAAGAATCTCTAGTTTTGTTTCGGATCCCTCGTTCCCTCTGACTCCTTTTGTTTCCTAGTGTTCGCTGGCCTTTCTGTTGGAATCGGAGTTTTGGCGAAAATCTTTCCGGAATTTCCATGGGAACCGTCGTGAGAACACACAATAGGCTCGAACTTCTACAACCATTTCATGGTTTAGTGGGAAAACACTGTTTTCCGCGCTTACTGGGTAGCCGAAAGCGGGAATCTAGGACCGCCACCAGGAAGCGTGTTCTCGGTGGCTCCATTTCTATCAGAGCTAATGGCAGCGCTCTTCTGGAGCTTTTACCTGAAACGAAGACGGAGAACCTGGAGTTTGATCTTCCCATGTATGATCCAATGAAAGCTGTCACCATGGACCTCACCATTGTGGGCGGTGGACCAGCTGGGCTTGCTGTTGCCCAGCAAGTTTCTGAGGCCGGACTTTCCGTTTGCTGCATTGATCCGTCACCGAAGCTTATCTGGCCCAACAATTACGGTGTCTGGATTGATGAGTTTGAAGCATTGAATCTCCTTGATTGCTTGGATGCCACATGGTCAGGTGCTGTCGTCTTTATTGACGAGAACACCGTGAAACAACTGGATAGGCCATACGGCCGGGTTAACAGGAAGCAGCTCAAGTCAAAGATGATGGAAAGGTGCATAACCAATGGCGTCAGGTTTCATCAGGCCAAGGTTGTTAAGGTGGTCCATGAGGAAACCAAGTCCTTTATCACTTGCAATGATGGCATAACCGTAGAGACCAGGGTGGTGCTTGATGCTACTGGGTTCTCACGGTGTTTGGTGCAATATGATAAGCCATACAACCCTGGGTACCAAGTTGCATATGGGATCTTAGCAGATGTAGAAGAACATCCCTTCGACATAGATAAAATGCTCTTCATGGATTGGAGGGAGTCACACCTTATGGATAAGGCACAGCTAAAGGAAAGGAACAGTAGAATTCCAACATTTTTATATGCAATGCCCTTCTCCTCGAATAGAATATTCTTGGAAGAGACATCTTTAGTTGCTCGGCCAGGATTGGCCATGGAAGATATACAGGAGAGGATGGTTGCCAGATTGAAGCACTTGGGTATAAAGCTGAGAAGCATTGAAGAGGATGAACGATGTGTCATTCCGATGGGTGGCCCCCTACCAGTGCTTCCACAAAGGGTTGTGGGCATAGGTGGAACTGCAGGAATGGTGCATCCTTCTACTGGTTACATGGTTGCAAGGACGCTTGCAGCAGCACCAATTGTTGCCAACTCGATAGTTGAGTACCTTGGTTGTGAGAGAGGCCTCTCAGGGGAAGAGCTATCTACGGAAGTTTGGAGAGATTTATGGCCTATAGAGAGGAAAAGGCAAAGGGAGTTCTTCTGCTTTGGTATGGATGTTCTTCTTAAGCTAGATTTAGAGGGAACAAGAAGATTTTTTGATGCATTTTTTGACTTGGAACCTCACTACTGGCATGGATTCTTGTCTTCAAGATTGTTTCTTCCCGAACTAGTCTCTTTTGGGTTTTCTTTGTTCTCACATGCTTCTAATACTTCTAGATTGGAAATCATGACCAAGGGGACTGTTCCTTTAATAAACATGACAGCTAATTTGTTACGAGAACGGGAATAGGATTGTTTTGCAGTTCTCATTTCTCCTGTATTTGCAAAGTTGTATTTGCTATCACAAATATAAGCTTCTTTTACTCTTCATATACAATTTTAGTTGTTAGTGGTTTTCCCCTTTATTCCTTGTGTCTGATGCCCAACTGGAATTAATATTGTGAAAAATTTTCATAACTTTGGGATGCTTCTTTTGTCTTGGAAAAATGTTCTCCCTGGTGCCATCATCCTAAATATTGACGGGTCCATATCATGGTCACAAAAATTTATAGATGTCTTAAATCTTAGAAATTGAAAATGAACGTAGTGAGAGAGATCACATTTGTGAATTTCGAGTATATAAAAAAGAAACATGTACAATTATGAGAATGATTGGCATCTCTATGAAAAACCAAAAAGATAACATCTGAATAACAACAATTTGAATCATAATCTCACTACATGGGAGCAGTCATATAGATATTTTTCTTCTATGTATTTCAAGGAAATGATTAATTTTTATCAAGGTTCTGGATGAATAGTATACCTAAGGGGGCGATACTCGGAAAATTGCAATGCTGAATATTTGGCACTTTTGTACCGATTGCAGGTTTTGTGCATAAATAGCTGCCTTTAGAAGGGGGGAAACGAGATAAATAGGTGTCCACAGTTATTATATGTTGGGTATAGCTTGTTCTGATAATAACTTTATATTATGCATATTAACATTTTACTGTAATTCTCCGGTAACATAAAGATTCTGTTGGAAATTTTTTCTTTTATTCTACCAGGCATGAAGGTTGGGGACATTTCAATATTGAAAGTTAAGATCTGCATGATTAATTTTTTCATGATTGGTCGTTAGATACACATGACAAAAGAACAGTGGTGGAGACGGGGAAATTGGGACAGGAAATCCCCTCCCACTTGGTGAAAACTTTTTTGATAACAATAATCCTACAAGTTTTTCAGTCATTACCATTGATTTCTGTTTCTGTTTCTTGATTTACCGGCTAAACTGAACACAGTTTTTAACCTGTTAATGGAATCCCTTTTTTCTCTACAGATGAAGATTCATTTCTTGGTTGTTTCGGCTTTTTGTTGGTTTTCAACTTGTAAGAGTTATTTGGCAGATCGAATATATAAAAAAGTCATGTATCTATTTGTGCATGGGATAAACAACATAAGAATGTTTCAATCGAATGTCAACCCTAGATCAATTCACCTCACACTACTTAAGAGAGTTAGGATTGAAGAAATTCTCACTCGGAATTGATCTCACAATCTTAGGATCATCTTTCATCTTCCAGTCGGGAAAGCCTATGAAATTGCGAACTTTTTTTTTTTTGATGAAAAGGTGCTTTCAGAAAAAATACGGAATAGTTTTTCTGTGTTTTCATCTGTATTCCTGCCAGTACGCAATTTCAAATTATTATTTGTAACTTGTTATCGTACACCTTGCGATTTTCAATGGGAGGTACAATTCCAAATTACTACTGCCACGTTAGAAGTACGTGACTAGAGATGTTGTTTAGGTTGATATGATCTAACAAGTTAAATCATACTATTGATTGTCATGACACAGTTTAATATGTTATGCTAAATCACATTGTCGTGTTTTTACGTCAACATGATATGATTTACTTTTGATATGTAATTTTTTAAAATTATTATTATTTAATATATTTTTATTAAGTTATATATATTATATATAATTTAGTAGTTTAAATTATTGTTAATAAATAATATATAATTATAAGTTTGAATTCAATAATTTTTTTGTAAACTTGTTACTATTTATATACATGTTTAAGTGCATAGCTAATACAAACTTTCATAGCTTCCGGAGTGAAAGTTTACCGAAGTCACCAAAACATAAAAATAAACTAAACAGCCAGCCACAGTAAATAAGCTTACTTTTCAAAATATTTTTCAACCAAACTCTATTTTATACAAATAATCTAAAAAATTAACTAATTATATACTTATATATAAATTCTTCTTGGTAGTATTTCGTTTGAACCTTGATTTCTAAACAAAACATCTTAATGATTTCTTCTTAAATTAAATTCGAACTTTAATACAAAGTAGATTATATTATATATTTTTTACGTATAATATTTAAAATTTCAAATTTAAGTAAAAGTGGAATTTCATGATAAAAGTAATTTGTGTTCAAAATCCAATAACATCAACTATTATAAAAAATATAGAGTTTGATTCTTACCAAATATTGTTGAAGTGTTTTTATATTTCCTGGTAAATATATAAAATGGTTGAAATAATGAACGCATTTTTTGTATTGGTATGGTTAGATGTAATTTAAGAAGAAATTTTTTTACAAAATCATAATCTAAAGGTTTGTTTGTACGTTAGAAATCTAAGAAATTGAAATTTAGAAAAAAAAATAAAATTAGAAAATAAAATAATTTTTAAGATTGTTAGTATACATTATAAAAAAATTTAAAAATTAATTTTAATTTTTTTTTAATAAATATTTTATATTTTAATATTATAATGATAAGATTATAATGTATTTATAAAATAATAAATACATAGATAACTGGACGTTTATTATGTAGGTTTTGTTTGATAAATTTTATAACAGGGAAAAATGATTCTGTAGGCGCCAACAAAAGTGACTTCTGTAGGTAGCCATTGGATTAAAGTTAGACGGTGGAGAGAGAGTGACGGGAAAAGTAGAAAGAGAGTGAAAAAAAATCCTCCAATCATTGTCACCCGCACAAAAGACCTATGATTCCTCTTCCCAAAGTAGCACTTTTATTTTAACACAAAAAGAAAATCGCATTTCACCTGTGATTCCTTTTCCCAATCATCTTCCCGTTGATTCTTCTTCCTCTATTGTCGAATAGAACATGGAATTAAGTGCATTGATTATACTTTCATTTAACATAAAAAAATATTCATTGGAAAAAAAATGTTAGACCAACAAACTATTAATTACCTTAAGTATTTCAGTACATAGTACAAAGTATAATATGTTTAATCTGAAATGTATGGGTTGAACAACAAATATATGGGTTAAACGAAACCACACTTTTAATTAAAGAATCAACCATATTTTACTTTGTACTAATCTGGCTGCTGGGTAAACCATGCGGCTATCGGCTTGAAAGTCGGTACACGTACCTGGCTGCTAGTTCCCCGGCTCCCTCTTGGGTAGTAAAACTCGTTACCACCCCTCTTAGTTGGCTTAAAAGCCGGTACACGCCTCCGGCTGCCGGTTCGCTGAGTCCCTCCCAGGTGATAAAACTCCTACTCATTCCTCACTTAACTGTTAAATTCATTTATATAATCTCAAGTCTTTTAACATAAATATTCGAAGGATATTCAGAGTTATACCCTTAAAACGCCTAAGTACTATTCTTAACTTAAAAATTGAATTTCACGGTTTAATTTAAAAATCTCACGTGTCTTGCTAAAACACTGATCATTTATGCTTAAAGTTACGGTTCTTTAGTTAAAACATCAACACTGTTCACACGTGCACTTTAAAACGTATACACTTAACTTAAAAAATCATGTGTTCATCTTAAAACGCCGATCTTTTAATACAATCATCCGGTCTTTTAATACAAAACGCCGAATCTTTCATTGACAGTGAAATTTGGTGACCCTCATACCCAACACTGATCTGGCTGTTGAGTAAACCACGCAACCGTTGGCTTGAAAGTCGGTACACGTACTCGACTACTGGTACACATACCTAGCTACCGGTTCCCTGGCTCCCTCCCTAGTAGTAAAACTCATTATCACCCCTCTTAGTTGGCTTGAAAGCCGGTACACGCCCCTAGTTGCCAGTTCGCCGACTCCCTCCTAGGCGGTAAAACTCTTTCTCATCCCTCACTCAACTGTTAAATTCATTTATATAGTCTTAAGTTTTTTAACATAAATATTTGAAGGATATCCAGAGTTATACCCATAAAACGCCTAAGTACTATTCTTAACTTAAAAGTTGAATTTCACGTGTTTAACTTAAAAATCTCACGTGTCTTGCTAAAACACCGATCATTTATGCTTAAAGTTACAGGTCTTTAGTTAAAACACCGACACTATTCACACATGCACTTTAAAACGTATACACTTGACTTAAAAAATCACGTGTTCATCTTAAAACACTGATTTTTTAATACAATTGTCCAGTCTTTTAACACAAAACACCAAATCTTTCATCGACGGTGAAATTTGGTGACCCTCATACTTAGCACTGATCTGGCTGCCGGGTAAACCACGCTGCCGCTGGCTCCAAAGTCGGTACATGTACCCAGTTGCCGGTTCCCCAACTCCCTCCCGGGTAGTAAAACTCGTTATCACCCCTCACTCAACCGTTAAATCCATTTATATAGTCTCAGGTCTTTGAACATAAATATCTAAAGGATATCTAGAGTTATACCCTTAAAATGCCTAAGTACTATTCTTAACTTAAAAATTGAATTTCATGTGTTTAACTTAAAAATCTCACGTGCCTTGCTAAAACACCAATCATTTATGTTTAAAGTTATGGTTCTTTAGTTAAAACGCCGACACTGTTCACACGTGCACTTTAAAATGCACACGCTTGACTTAAAAAATCACGTGTTCATCTTAAAATACCGATCTTTTAATACAATCATCCGGTCTTTTAACACAAAATGTCGAATTTTTCATCACGTGTGAACTTAAACTTTCACATGATAAAAGATTGTAGGATATAGCTTATGAACTTAAACTTAAACACCAATCTTTCAAGTTCCTGTCACATATACTTATAAGATTGTAGAATATAACTTAATTAAATTTTAATCATAATTTGATGATAATTTAAAAGTCGTAATTATATTTACTAATTATCTATTTAGTTATTAATTGAATATAACTGAAAATATTGAACTTAATGCTAAATTATTTAACACAACAGGTAATCAAAATCTTTTTTAATTCAAAATTAATTAATTAAAAATCAAATCCATCCTAATATTTTCATTAAGGATTTTATAAATTATAAGAATATTTCACAAATAAATTGAAGATAGATTTAATAATTAAATCAATTAATTAAAAATATAAAATACAAAATCACACAAATATTTTATCACTTCGTTAAAAATTTAAGTCATTGAATTAAATAATTTATTAATCACTTACTCCAACATATTAAAATAATAAATTAAAGCATATAATTAAGTACTTAAAAAATCTTAATCACGTAATCAATAAATAATTAATTAAAATTCATAAGTTAACTAACGTAATGATTTAAAATATACGTAAGTAAAATTTTAAAGTTAAAAAAAAATATATATGTCTTTTTAAGTAAATAAAGAATATACATTTTTAAATTTTACCGAAAATAACTTTTAAATTTTTAAATTTTTAAATTTTACTAAACTACGTGATTCCGTAGTCACTACGTAAACCGTACCCTCTTTATAATAAATTATACGTTAAAAATTTATATATATCGATACAATACGTCAATACCGCTGTTCTTTACCAAATTCGAGGTTAGCTTTCATTCATCACTCCCGCTCTCTGTTTCCCCGCCCCCGGGTGCTCCGATCCAAGCATCCACTGCCAGATCTCGCCCCGTGGGCCACAGGTGAACGATCAAATTATCAATCACCTCTTGTTTCTCGATCTCAAATCCCCCATTCTCGACCTTTATCAAATGACTAGATTCCGGTAGTTTTTGGGGCCGGACCTTTCCAGATTCGCTCGTGGCCGTTTTTCACAGATTTTCACAGATTCATTCACATCTTCTAGTTTGTAGCAGAAAATTCTTCGTCGCGGAATCATCACCACATTGCGTGAAGTGTGTTCATTTGGATTCTTTGATCTGCGATTTGGGTTATGAATCATGCTAATATGGTCTTTTGTTCTTTGACATTGAATTTTTTTTTTTTCTGATGATTTCCGTTCGGATTGTAAGCCGTGGGATTGGGGAGGTTAGCTTCATCGGTTAGTGCGAAGAGATTTGGTTTCTGACAAGGGTTGGACGTTTTTTCCTTTTCATTCAACAGTTGTATTTTCCATGTTTCTGATTTGAGATATTCATGTCCCATTGTTGATTATACTCTCTCCATGTGCAGATGGCGGGTAGTTCTTTCATGTTTTTTCCGATTCTTGCGGTTGGCATTCTGTTGATTTTGCATCCAGCCTTCGGTATCAGGTTCGTTATCGACAGGGAAGAATGCTTCTCTCATTCTGTTGAATACGAAGGTGACACTGTTCATGTGTCTTTCGTTGTGATCAAGAGCGATTCATCTTGGCATTATGGTGACGATGGTGTTGATCTTGTGGTATGCCCTCTGTTTTTTTTCTCGTATACAATTTTGAAGCTACCAAATTTATTTGACGCATCTTCTAATTTCTACTTCCGTATTGTCTAGTTGGTTTATTAACTATTTTCAGTTTATTGTGATTCATTTACTTTATTTTTGGTGTGTTTTTTAACTTAGAATTTACTCTATGGTTTGTCTATCTACTCTATAGGATGACGATCGATGAGCGTCATCCATGCAGCTTTCTGCAAAAAAGATATAATTTACTATTGGCTGTAAATGCTCAACGGAAATTGTTGATATATCTTCTCACTAAAGTTCTATTTTTCTGTATTGATTAAACAGTAATCAAATTATTTTCTTATGGTTATTAACTTAGTCCCCACATCTATGGATTGTCACCCTAGTCTTAGTTCCCTACATCTCTGAACACCATTCATGCAGTTCTCTCTCTCTCTCTCTCTCTCTACACAAAAATATATAATTGATTATTGCCTGTGCAAACTCATTGGAATTTAATGCACCTTCTCACTGAATCTCTTCTGAAAATTTTTAGGCCAAGATTTCATAATCAGTTTTAAAAGATTACAGTATTAAGTATAACAAAACCTCTTTTGACAGTTAGGACTTAGGCTACTGTATTGAAGTGTGACTCTACTCAATAAATTTATGTAAAGAACTTCATTTGTTCATCCAAAATAGTGAGTTAATGAGGATGATGTTGGACCATCCTAAAGAAATGTTAGAAGGGAACTTTTATTGGAAGAAAATTTAGAAATTTAGTTTGATCTTTTATACACTTGGTAAGTTCAGTTTTAGTGCAAATGTGCAATAATATCATCACTAGCTTCACTACTCAGGTGATTACAAGATATTGATTCAAAGGGTGTGTAATGATGTAATAGTTACCTAAATAAATTAAAGTACTCCAGTTCCATGATTCCTTTATCTTCAACCATATCTTCAGAAACATTAATATGATATGGTGGGAGTTATTTGAAAACGACCCAATTAGGTTTGGATGATTTTCAGGTAAGGTTGAATTCACGTCCCACCTGATTTTTAACAATTCGTTAATGTATAGTAACAAAATAGTATTATACCAAGGTTATTAAGGTACCAAGGCATCAGGTTGGTGTTGTATGTTTTTATATTTATATCTATAATGCCTTAATATTTAATGTTAATGATTAAAAACCTAAAATATGGGTGTTTTGGGGTTAATATTTCAGTTATATATGATTCAATATTTTCAATGGGAAAACTCATTAAAGAAAGAAATAATATGCTGGAACCTTACATGATTATCAGGATCTGGTTAAAAGATAAAAAAGTGAGGTGTTTTTTTAGTTGAACATATCATTCTTGGGCTCATAGGCATCACCCAAGTGCCCGCCTTAATAACCTTGCATGATATATGCATATGTAATTAGAAAATATGTTTAGAGCATTGTGATAGAAAATTACTTTCTTTTTCTCAATAGAGGCTTTTTTTTTTTTTAAGGATCATGAAAATTCATGGTGAGATTTCATTAATTGCAATCAAATACAAGGTAATTCATGAAAAATCATGAGAAAAAATTCGTGAAGAATCATGAGAAAATTACAAATGCAATCCTACAAGCAATAAACAAGAGGTGATAACAATAAAATTAGCTAAATCCAATACCAACTCAGAAAAAAGCAAATACCTCCATGTTGATGTCATCATTAGTTCAATCATGGTTAATCGAAAATACTGAAATCGGAATGAAACTTGTTAATTGGCTATTTTAATTTTGAAGTTATAGTTAGAACACCTGCAAATTGTGCTCCTTCTCAAGCCTTGGTGTGACCCTTTCTGCCCTCATCTGAACTTATCCGTGTGTCTCTCTCTTGCTTGTCAAAACACCACTGCCACCATAGCAACCTCATCCTTGCATGTACCATTCTCTCATGCATCCACCAATAGTTCTTTTCTTCACACCCTCCTACTTTCTTTCACAGTTTACAAGTGTGCTACAACAATTTAAGGACATGATAGTTGCGTTTGTAGAATAACTGTCTTAAAATTTCACATTATTACAAACTGGTGTCTTCAAACATTAAAAAACCAGCACCATCCTCCTATCACCGTACTAGTCCTGTCTCAAAGGACTTTATCAAGGGGCTAACCTAGTGTATAATACTCTCACTAATGTAGGTTCTGAGGAGAATCCAGTTGTACATAGTCTTTTCTCTATTATGGAAAAACTTTTTTCTAAAATTCGAATTTGTAACTTCCAAGTCATAACAGAGCGACCTTATCATTACATATATAATGAAATTGTGACTGGATTTTCCCAAATGAATGATGCCTTCCATTTAATTGATGTATCCACCAACAACATTTTCCATTCTCAAAGTTCTTTCCTTTGTTTCAATAACCATTTGCTATAATTCTCATGTAACCATGATTAGCACTCAGCAATAATATGGTGCTTTACTGCCTTGTATAGCTAAGCTGAACATTGAATTCATGCATTTAACCTTTTGTGTTGTCAAGTTGCTGTCACTGATGAATATTTTCTTTTGATAATAGGTGAAGGGTCCAACAGGTGATCAAATTCATGATTCTCGTGACAAAACAAATGAAAAATTTGAGTTCATAGTTCAGAAAAAAGGGCTTCATCGGTTCTGTTTTACCAACAAGTCCCCTTACCATGAAACTATAGATTTTGATGTACATGCTGCTCACTTTTCACACTATGATCAACATGCCAAAGATGGTAAGAATGTTTTCCAATGTTACACCCAAACTTCTCCTAATGTGGCCACTCATTG
>JAMKPZ010003318.1:0-31920 GCA_024699675.1 Amphibolis antarctica
AAAAAAAATAATTTTAATAATAAAAGAAGTGAATTAAAAAATGTGAATGTTATCGTGAAATTGAAAGTATTTTTAAAATTTAAGAGTGGAAAAAATAAATAAATTCACATCTTCTTGTTTTATTCACTTTACAGGGGATTGTACATGTGGAAATTAACGATTTTTTTAAAAATTATTATTAAAATATTAAAAATTTGAAAATAGAAATGTTTTGGAGAATATTTGTGTGTCTTAGTAAAATCTAAGAAAATTTATATTTAATTTAATAAAATTAAAAATATTCTAGATTTTTATCATTTTAACAATAATTTTTTTTTCAAATTTTTCTTTTCCTTAATTTTTAGGAAGCATAAACTTCCTAGAAAAAATGATTTTTAAGTGAATAATTTTTAGATAGAAAGAGAGAGAAAAGTGATTTTGATAATGAAAAGAGTAGATTAGAAAATAAGAATGTTATCGTGAAAATAAGAGTACTTTTGGAAATTAAAAGTATGAAAAAGTGAATATCTTAAGATGTGTTTGCATAAGGTCTTATTTGTTTACAAGGTAATTACTATGTATCTTTGTTTTTCATTATATACCACAATATTCTACAATAACATTTATCAAATAATTTTAACATTTTATACTAAACAATCATAATAAAACATTTACATTGTAAATTAAGTAATTTCTTGAAAAAGGTAAACTTTACTTTACCTAATTATATCTCTTAAACAAACATATCTTCTTGTGAGGTAAAATTAGGTAGGGGTGAAGTTTACGTTTTTTAAGAAATTACATAATTTACTATGTAAGTGTTTTGATATAGTTTTTTAGTATATAATGTTAAAGTTGTTCGATAAATGTTACTATAAATTGCTATAATGTATAAAAAATTGAGATATATAGTAAAGAATGTGTAAACAAACAGGGTCTTAAGTTTCATTTGGTTACAACTATTGTTGTAATTAAAAATCACTCTTATAGTCATAATGACATTCAATTATATTAACATTAAAAATATAATTTTACTATTTTACACACTTTATTTAAATGTTAAAATAAATACAAACATTATAAATACAAATCTTTGTTGTCTTGTCAAAGTAATCTAAAATTCAATGTATCTTTTTCTTGTTTGATAAATACAACTTCAAGAGTTACTTTTTTTCACTCTCGAAAAAGCTCATATTAAATGCAACCTATAAGAGTTAGCTAGAGTTAAGTTCAATTTAATTTCGTGAACAAGGTTAGAATTATATAGTAATTAGAGTGATAAAAGTTTATATATTAGAATTTGTGTAGTAATAATAATGTTGGAAGTAATTTTGGAAGTAATTACTATAGTAATCATATAATAATTTGGGTGCGTTTAGAGAAAAAAATTTTTAGTTTCGGAAGTTGGATAAAATTGAAGTTAGAATTAGTTTTGCAAACAGAGTTGAAATTACATATTAATTTGAATGATAAAAAATTATACATTAGAATTTATATAATAATAATGACGTTATTATTATTATAGAGTAATTATACGTTACGAGTAATTCTAAAGATGTTGAAAAAACTAAAACTAAATGGAACCTAAGAGTTATTGCAATATAAAGATTTTATGTGGTTAAAATTTAATCTCAATTATTGTTAATTTTTCTGCACAATTAAGTCATCATAAACCCTAGTGAATTTCATCTGAATTATATTTTTTCATTTTATTTTTATTATAAATACTTACAATAAAAATGAACAATTTTTTCTTACAGTATTTTCTTATAGTAAATACTGTAAATTTTGAAAATAGAAAATGATGAAAAATGTCTTTTTGGAAAATAAAATTTAGGCGCACGTGTATCATTGGGAAAATGACTTAACGTAGATTTTTGACTTTCAATTTTTTTTTAAAAAAATCATATAACATAAAATATAATATTAATTAATAAATAATTACCAACATATTATAAATTAAAATATCCAAATGGTAAAATAGAGTTTCCCATCATTTACATGCAAATAAAGAAAAATTTTCTGTCATTTATATAGTACACAACACCAAAAAAATGATGACAAAAATTGTAGATGCATTTGGTAATGAGGTGTTTCATGAATATCAGAGATAAGTTGGTAGTTGAGTTTCATTACTAAATAGAGTTAAGTTAAAGTGTGAGATAAAAACTTGCATACAGATATTCATATGATGATAATGTATAGAAGTTTACGTGGAATTAGAGTTAAAATTGAAAAAGTGTTTCCAAACCAAGTCCCAAGTTATTCTTTTTCTTTATTCTCTTCGTAAATAAATAGAACCTTAAGTTTCCTTTGATAAGAGGTACTCAATTTTAAAAACTATGAAAAGCAAGAATTGTGAGGAGTGATATAAATGAAGTTTAACTTTACAATAAGACATCATTTGAGATTAGCCTTAGTCAACTTTTAAAGTCACTCTCAATTATATACGTATTATTATTATTATACAGATTTTAACATATAAATTTTTATCACTTGAATCACTATACAATTATAACTCTATTTACGAAATTAGTTTCAACTTTAATTTTAACTTTTGAAACTAACTAAAGTTTCTTCAAGTACACTTTAAGTTATGTGGTGATAATTTATATTTAAAAATTTATATAATAATAATAATATATAAGAATTTATAAAAAATTAATTCTACGGTAAGTAAAATATCCCAGATGAGATTGGTATGGTATCCATGAATATTTAAGTTTCAATAAAGCTTGTAATTTGACTGGAAGAAAAGGAATATATAATATTTGTTTGCTGTCCACGGAAACGTCCCCATCGAATCGTCTCTTTTTAAAGAAGATGGAATATATGCCGTCCACGTAGTCTTTGATTTCATTTGAAGCGTTAATTTTAAAAGTTAGATAAAATTAAAATTAAAATTAATTTTATAAATAATATTAAATTTATATAATAATAAAAATAATAAAAATTTATATATGATAATAACTTTTAAAATATTAGCACAAGGTTAGATTATTATTATTATTATTATTATAGTCTTTATTTATTTTAGCTTTATTTACTGTAGAGTTAACTTTGTATAAATAGAATTAAAAGTAATAAAATAAATAAAGTTAAATATATACCACAATAAGGTATTATTAATTTGTTTTAACTTTTTGAAACTTTATTTACTGTGTAGCATAGCTCTAACGTGGTATCAAACAAGATATAAATTAAAAATCTTTAATTTTTTTACCGTAGCAATTATTTGTCGAGTATTATTGACGTGCGTACTGTTAAAAAAGAAAAAGAAAATATCAAGAACAAATATAAGTATTTTTTATTAAACGATACAAGTGCACTTATTTATAATATGTAATCGCATTTTTTTAAATATATATCGTAATAAAATTTTAAAATTATTTACTAGAATACAGTAGTTGAAAATAAAACAGGAAACAATACAATCTAGTGATGTTACTTTTGACGATTTAGATTAAATCTGATTAACTATATAAAATAACTTACAAAATTTTGTTTATACTGTATATAATGAAAAATATTATAAACGCATGGTTCGTATATAAAATCACGCTATCATGTCAAGTTCGAGAGTTTTATGTGTGAAAATTTGTGTTATTGTAATGATATATAAAAATTTATGTAAAATTAATTTTGTAATAAGTAAAATTAATGTCTAGTTTACTTATTATTTATTCTAATTTTTAAAATCACTGTCATTTTTATAATAATATTTTTATTTCTTAATCTACTTCTTTCACTATTTTATCATCATATTTTTTAATTATATCAACATTTTTATATTTTAAATAATTATATTTTACACTCTAAATTATATTGTTACATAAATATTAATATAATTTAAATTTATCATAATCATATCAAATATCAATTATTTATTATCAGACTCTTTAATTAATGTAAAAAATAAATTCTAATATTTATCTTAAAATTACTTCCCTATCGTTTCAAAAATGATTTTTTTTTCGTTACCTAACGTAATCTAAAAATACGCTTGACTAAGTCTACCATGGATCAGCCCACGTGGAAAGGTCTTCAGACAAGCGTAAAAGAGTACCAAATGGGCACAGGCTTCTAACGTACGCTTCCACAACAGTGATGTGAACTCAGTTCAAAAAAAAAACGAACTAATAATTCAATTAAGTGATTAATTCAATAAATTAATTACTTAATTGCATAATTCAATAATTCAAGATCAATGCAATTCAGCTGATGCCTAAAATTAATAAACCCTGAATTTTAAACTTTAAAATCTATCAAAGAATTAGGTTTGATAAAAGCTTTTTAACTTCAAGGTAGTAAAAAAAATAGTTCTATATAGTAATTAATATAATAAAAATTTATATATTAAAATTTATTTGGTAATAATGATACGTAAAGATTTATATAAAATTAAAATTAAAATTAGAAAAGTTCTCTTACGTTTGGAAACAACTTTTTTTAATTTCAGGAATGTGTAGAGCTGAAATTGGTGTTAATTTCTTGAATGAAATTGTAATTATAAAGTAATTTAAGTAATAAAAATTTATACGTTAAAATATATATAGTAAAAATAAATTAAATTAAACCTTTGATTTAGACTATGTTTGTTAATAAGATGAGATAAAAATTTTATTACATGTTATTAATTATGTATAATAATTATAATATAATAAAATAAAAAAAGAAAAAAATAATTATTATTATACTATCTCAAACACGTTATAGTTGAAAAAAAAACCGCCCCGCCTAACAAATACAGTCGTACAAGAGCTTTTTCCGGGGAGATCGAATCGATCAAAAACGTGCTTGCGAAGATTTAGGGTGTATATTTATATTTTTCCGAAATAATAAATTCGGAAGAAAAAAAAAAAAGGAAGAATAAATTGTGCTCCACGTAACTACCAATCCCAAACCGAATATATCTGCGATTCTCTCGGCTCACCTCCGGAAACCCAGCGATGTCGTCGACGACGGCCTTCCGGCTGAGGCCGGTGCTTTACCATGCGCCGCCCCGCGAGAGGGACCGGTGGCGCCGGGCGGTGGCGGTGGCTCCTCGGAGGCAGGGGACAAGGACGTTCGTACGGGCGAGGCCGTGGGTGAATGGGAAGGCGATGGAAAGGCTGTGCTGCCGCACGCGCCCCCTCCCGACGCTCCGTACATGTACAGTCCGGGCTAGCAACGCGCACGAGTCGTCGTCGTCGATCTCCGAGGCGGATCGTGGCGCGGATGTTGTGTACGAGGAGACGTTCCGGGTGAAGCGGTGTGTTGCGGTGAGTAGGAATGATCGAAACTTTTAGGTTGAATTTGTTTGGAACAGTTGGATGTAGCGATAGTGTTTGGTTTGGTTTCGATGTAGGTGGAGGGGAAGGTCAGTGTGAAGCTGGAGTGGGGGGAGGAAGAGGAGGGTGGTGGAAGGAAGGGTCTGCTGGTGGTGGGATGTAATTTGCATGGGGACTGGACGCTGCATTGGGGAGTCACCTATTTGGATGATATTGCCAGGTTCTTCTCCTCTGCGATCAGCTTTTCCAGTTGTAATGTCTAATTTCATTTCTAGTTGCATGACTTGCCGTCATCGTCTTATCAGAACTATCTAATATGAGCAGGTTCTCAATCTTGGATGGCTTAGGAAAATCGTATCGGGGAGATTGATGTATGTCAATTTGAGATAGTAAGCTAAACTAGGAAGTTATAGCCGGAGATTGATCTTTTGGCTGACTCTCACGTTCGGTAGTCTTATTTGGTCCAAGATTTTGAAACCTCATTAACGAGGATAAGGACATTGAATTGAAATTGTGGAATGTGGTAGTTGATAAGGGAATGGTGATTGTGACAGGGATCGTGCCATGAAACAGTGGCACTGGTAGAGATCCACACCTTTTAGTTCTTGTCCAAGAAAGGGCATTGATTTCCACTTGCAAAATACCTCTGTTTCTGTCATGACTTACATAATTGTACTTGGTTGTTTTGGTTAACGGCCGTGAACAAATATATGAATATGATCTCCAGTGACACAATCAAGCACAATGTAATTTCAAATGTGAACAATTTTATACCATTGTCTTCTCTGTAAGATTCCGCTTTTATAGATAGCGTGGTCTCTAATTAATCAGTCTCTTAGGTTGGTTTGATTCACAGTGTTTGAGCTATCTGACATGAAAATGCAACCAAATTCATCATGTGACTAGTATCTTCCAATTGATACCTTGAAAAGTTTAGATGGTGCAGAATGCATGACAACTCAATCCAGGGAAAAATGCCTGATCCGCACATTTTACAAAGAAAATTAACAACCCTTGTGGTTTTGACTTTGCAGTGAATGGGACCAACCTCCATCTCAAATGAGACCTGCAGGTTCTGTTCCTATAAAGGTTAATATCTCCCATTCCTCTTTACTTTTCTTGTGGTTTCTTTTTTTAATTTCCATTTGCTAGCGGACTTCAGGATTATGCTGTCGAGACACCCTTGAGGAAATCTTCATCATGTTCGGTTGAACAGACATACCATGAACTGAAGATATATTTGGAAAGTAGCATGTCAGTTGCAGCTATTCATTTTGTTTTAAAGGTTGCAATTTGTAAGAATATACCAACTATATCTACAAATACATTATTTTCAAATCATTCTTTTATGATACGATTTATCAACATTTTAGACATTCTTTTTTTATAATTTCTTCAAGTTTTTTTATATTTTTGCATATTCTTTGAACATTGTTCATTTATATGTGATATTGTTATACAGAAAAACCAAAAATGCAAAATGCCTATGATATTCTTTCATTTAAGTGCATCATTAGCATTTTGATTGTTGGATTGTACTTGTCAAAACTGTTTCTGAAGGTGTCTGTGCTGTTATATAGGATGAGAAAACTGGAGCATGGTTTCAATACCAAGGAAGAGACTTCAGAATTCCTTTACTTGATTATCCCCAACAAGATGATGCCAATGTAGGCAGACAAAAGAATTCTTTCTTGTGGCCAAGTATGGCTTGATCCTCATACAAAGAATATGTTTTTTCAATATTGTTCAATTTCTATCATGTTTTTACTTGTATAGTCTGAAACAATGTCTCATCTCATCTTCCATCAGGAAATTTTCTACCCGTCCATAGAAGTTCAAGGGAGTTTTTTTAATTGCTTGCCTTCTTACTCAGGTGCCTTTAGTCAGATTTCCAGCTTAATCCTGAAAACCGAAGAGCCTCAGCTTGATGCAAATGCTGTGCATGATAAAGGAGCAAACAAAGATATTAAGTGCAAGATTCGTTTTATTGAAGGATTTTACAAGGAATACGAAATACTGAAAGAGGAGTCAGTTGAGAATTGTATAAATGTTATGGTGAAGAGAAGTGAAGATACGAACAAAAATCAACTTTATATTGATACTGATATACCTGGCCAAGTTGTTGTCCACTGGGGTGTCTGTAGAGATAACAGTAGAACATGGGAAATACCATCTTCTTTGCTTCCACCTAAATCCAGAGTTTTTAGGGAAAAGGCCATTCGGACTTTATTGCAGGTTGGGCATCATTTCATATTGTTTTCAAGGAAAAAAACCTTACTTGTTAAACTATAACTTTCTACTTGAAGTAATCATGTTGGTAGCATAGCCCATTACATACCCTTTAAAAACTAAAAGGTTATAGATTCCATAAATTTTCAAAATAGTAAAAGATAACAGAATATAAGAGGTTTATTATGGGTTAATATGCGATAGGCTTTCAACTTGAACTGTTACATGCGAATTTTATTTGCATAATTGTATCTGCTGTGCAGCTGTCTAAGCCTCACCATGATTCTAACTTCTCAGTACTAAAATAGAAGAATACCAGGCCATTGATTGCATAAAGATCATTTATATACCATTTGCTGTTGCATCAATCTTTTTGTCAACTGTTGCCACTGCTACTATTGAATGCAGAATTTTATGCACCCTTGTGTTCTTAGCTCAGTTATCAGCATATCCTTTTCAGATGTAGTTATATTGTAGTGGATTTTTGATTCTGCCAAAATTTTAGTGTCATGACGATCTATAATTCTATGTATAAGATTAATGTACATGTATCTGACAGTAGCTTATTTGAAACACGACCATTCTCTAGAAAAATAAAATCTGAAGCAAATGGGATTCTAATGACTCTTCCTTTTTTTTGTTTGTGTTATCTATTTCTACCACAGAAAAAAGAAAACTGCATTGGAAGTTCGGGTATGTTCTCACTTGATAAGGACATTTCAGGTTTTCTTTTCGTGCTCAAGCTTAATGAATATACTTGGCTAAAAAATGTGGGAGGTGATTTCTTTATCCCTTTTAAAAGTGAGAGTACTGTATACTCTCAAAGCAGTAGGGATCTTGCTGAAAATATTGAAGCTGAGAAGGAAATGACTGCGATTAAGGATTCAACTTTTGCAACCAGAAATAATCCTATTGAGGATTCTGCACAGACATCTTCAGAAATATCAAAGGGAAGTGTTGTTGATGAACGAGGAATTGCATATACTGATGGAATTATCACTGAAATAAGAAACTTGGTCACTGATATTGCTTCAGAAAAGTGTAAACCCACAAATACTAAAGAGCAAGAAAATATCCTTCAAGAAATTGAGAAATTGGCTGCAGAAGCTTATAGAATTTTCCAAAGCGCAATTCCAAATTTTGCTGATGAGTCTCTCTCTAATGCTGAATCAGTGAAGCCTCCTGTTTTTAGTTCAGGAACAGGATCCGGATATGAAATACTTTTCCAAGGATTCAACTGGGAATCTCATAAATCTGGAAGGTGGTATACTGAAATCTCCATAAAAGCTGCAGAGCTAGCAAAATTTGGCTTTACCACAGTATGGTTGCCACCTCCTACGGAGTCAGTGTCACCTGAAGGATACATGCCAAAGGATTTATACAACTTGAATTCCAGGTCTGCCTTTTTACGGAACCAAATAAACATAGCCAAAATTGTGTGCTACCATGTCCTATAAGTTAATATGACCTTCACTTTTGTAAGCTCAGTTAATTTACTGAAACAACAAATTTTTTTTTGTATGGCTTCCTTGGAAAATGCATCTAGTATACTTATCATCTATATTTTCTATTGACAAGATTGTTAATTAAACAATATTGATCCATTTCTTGCATGCTTTGCAAGTTTTCAGTCAAAAAGAAATTTTGAGACAATCAATTGTTTTGGCAAACATGTACTTTTTTGGTATGTTGTGACTGTTACAGGCTCATCTTTATGTTTATACCAGATATGGAAATATGGAAGAATTAAGGGCTGTTGTGAAAAAGATGCATGAGGTTGGAATTAAAGTTCTTGGTGATGTTGTTCTAAATCATCGTTGTGCTCACTACAAGAATAAAAATGGCATTTGGAATATTTTTGGTGGTCGCTTAAACTGGGATGAGCAGGCAATTGTTGCTGATGATCCACATTACCAGGTACAAGGCTCTCCATATTTTTGTTATTCATGTACTCGTGACCAAAATAAATTCATCCTTTTACATATGTGCTCAATAAATTTGTCCAAATTATTGAAGAAATTAGATGGATCATCCTTTATGTAACATGAAATTTATTCTAGGCTATGCATCATATAAAACTAAACAATTTTGTACCGTTTCCCCAAAATTAATATAGCTGAGTGTTTGAGATAATTTGGTTTAGTCGCCAGTCATATAGTTAATGATCAATATGTTTGAAGTTAGGGAAGTATTGATTTCATCTTTGGAGTTCTTGCTATAATATTTCATTACATATCATGATTAAATGCTAAAATTCTGATGATAACCTAGTTTTTTTTTTTCTTGGGTGCTGAAAAGTTTGTTCTTTGCTTCCAGGGTAAGGGTAATAAGAGCAGTGGAGATAATTTCCATGCTGCTCCAAATATTGATCACTCTCAAGATTTTGTAAGAAAGGACATAAAGGAATGGCTTTGTTGGCTAAGGTTAAATTATACTTCTAGATTAATTAGCATCTGATTCTTTTGAAAAGTTGAAAAAAAATTCTATGCTGCATATGAATTTATTTGTAGTCCCTTATTAATGTGGCTTTGTAGTTTGTTAAGAAAGCAATATATACTTTCATGCATTTGTGTATGGGCATGGTCATGCTTCAACAAATTGCATCCTACTAAGAAAAGCTCTAGCCTCTCACATGGTATGTTCTTAGACAAGGTAATTGTTATCAAGTACGAGTATAGTTCAAAACATGTAAATGTTATGAGTAATTCAAAATGATATACAATAATTTTAATCAATTTGGAATATCTAAGGAAAAGAAAGACATATCAACTACTGTGGTCACTCTTAAATTCTAATTATGATTCTGTATGTAGGTAGTAGATAATATACACTAAAATATAATGAATTTGATATTTAAAATCATAAGAAAATCTTTCAAATTTAAAACCTTTGTTAGTGTATATGAATGAATAAATGAATCCTCATGTAGATTTTAAGATTAGTTTAAGTTAGGATCTCTTATGGATTTAGTTTCACATTTTTTGTTGAGAATTTATTGTCATTGAAAACATTTATATATAGTTGATGTCTTGTTGATATGAATCTGCTCTTCCACCATCCCTTATCTTTACATCCTATAAGAATTTAGATTGAAAACAAAAGAGAGAAAAAACCCCTAATCACTGTCACCATCTTGTCGTGGTAGTGATGATGACCTAAACCCCTTGCCACAATTGTTTCATTTCATGGTCTCTATTTTTTTTAGTCTCCTCTTTCTTACCTCCTCCTTAACCCTAGTTCTCCAATGCTAGTCCACCACAATATGCCATCTATTGTCGTTCTGAAGACCTTCCTGCACAACAAGAAGCCCTAATGTCCCCTTCTTGTTTTATCGC
Source organism: Amphibolis antarctica (assembly GCA_024699675.1). Taxonomy (NCBI): domain Eukaryota; kingdom Viridiplantae; phylum Streptophyta; class Magnoliopsida; order Alismatales; family Cymodoceaceae; genus Amphibolis; species Amphibolis antarctica. The sequence continues at coordinate 10,814 of JAMKPZ010003318.1, forward strand.
TACCATCTTCAAGTGCTGCTAACATTGTCCTACCCCTCTACCACCTCTACGCATCTACCGCCATTTTCAATATCATCTACACCTCCATATGTCAACCTCTCCCTTCTTCATCGATGCTGTCCTGTCCTAGGACTACTGCCACAATTGACTCCTCTCATATCTTTGGCTTCCTCCATCATTGTTGTTTGTCATGCAATGGAAGGATTGAACCCCAGTTATGGTTGAGGAATGCCTTGTTGGTCTTTTGGAGATGTCTGCTGCTCTGTTTTCTGCTTTGTTAGTGGTGGATGCTATTTGATGTTTGCCTTTTGTGACTTGGTGGGTGCCAAAAGTTGTTGTATGGAGCATGTAGGAACATTACAACTTGTAACCAAATTCTATTACACATATAAATACCATAGGAAAAGGGTGCCAAAGTTAGGCACCTATTATCACATTCTAGCATGTTCTTGTGAAACACCATGGTGACTGGCTAGTGGCAACCATCGCCTCTCACCTAGGAGGTGATGGACCACTGCACCCTCTTTTTTTCCCCTTAACCGTGGAGAACACTGAGTTCTTCACAGTTGGTAAGTCGTGCAGTGCTCATTGCCCACTGCCAATTGTTCAATGCTCAGCATGGTGCTGCAAGCTGTAGGAACAAATCTCAGATCATAACATCATTGTTGGTGATGGAAGCACCATTGCCACCACTGTCAAGGTCTTCTATTGCCCCCCTGTTGTTGCTAGAAATCAACAATGCATGTCACCAATTTTGTTGTGTTGGTAACCCTCTTGACGCAAGTCATTCTACTTACTTTATTGTCAATGTGCTGTCAAACCCATTAGGGTTTTTAGGGAGGCAGAAATGATGGAGAAGAAGATTGGTAGACAAAACATGCGAGTCCTTAAAAAAAAGGGTAGAAGAAAAAGGAAAAGGGAGAGAGAGAGGAACGGTTGTAAGGTTGAAAAAAGGGAAAAAAGAACATAGTTTATTGCAATGAAAAATGTGAAAAAGTTGGTGGAAGAAGTTGAAGAAGAAAAGATAATAAAGGTCAATACATCTATCATTGACCTCCAAGTTACTTTTGCTTGTAATTTTCATGTGAACTTTGGTGTTGAAGAAATGTTGCTCTATCCATATAATATTTGTTGTCTATGAGACAAATCTTGATGTTGGGTGATATTAATTCATGACTACCTTTGGATGGTTTGAAAGTTCTATTAGTGTTTGTAATAACTTTTATTTACAATTTTGTTTTTGTTAACCGCATATTATATGTCAATAATCTATGCTTTTTGGACTGGTTGATCAATGATTGTGCCTCTGTTGTATGATCCAAGAAATTGATAGTTGTTCTTACTAGCATTTGATGCTACTTCCTAATTCTCACTACGTCTGATATAACAGTTATTAATTACAGTTCCCACCTGTTCAGTGCTTACCATATACATCTGTGTATGTTTATTTAGTTATTTATTTAAGTTTGTTGTAACTTAGTAATTTCTGGTCTTAAAGTAGAAATGAAAGATACATTTCTCGTCAAAAACATCTATGAATTGCATGACATTAATGGCAAGTTATATGCATGTAAAATTACTATTATCTGTAGAAAATTGAATGCGTAATCAATTAATAATAATTTTAATTTGTTTATGCATATGATGCCAGGGAAGAAATTGGATATGATGGATGGAGATTGGACTTTGTGAGGGGCTTTTGGGGAGGTTATGTCAAAGATTATTTGGAGGCAAGTGGGCCATATTTTGCAGTAGGTGAATATTGGGATTCTCTCAATTACACTTATGGTGAGATGGACCATAATCAAGATGCACATAGGCAGAGAATCATAGACTGGATAAATGCTACAAATGGGACTGCTGGTGCATTTGATGCCACTACTAAAGGGATTCTTCATGCTGTATGAACGATATTATCTAGTCTCTTCTTTTTTATTTTCATTTTTAAAGCTCAGAATCTAAATATTTTATATGATCATGTTATCTGAAAATTTTTGGAGTTTCTTGCTCTTGTCTGAAGAATTGATTCTGGCCAGAATTTACTGTTGTTTCTGTAAATGAGAGATGCTATGTGCCAATTGTAGTGTGATGACATTTTAACTTATGTATCAACCCGTAGCATGGTTGTAAACTTGTAATTCACTTGCAACCTTGATCTGAAGTTATGCGAAACTATTATTTTGCAACCTTCTTTATTCCAAAATATTAACTGAATTATGATTACCACTGGCAAAAGATGAACTTAGATGTTCAGAAGGATATAAGGCTTATAATATGACAAATACCTCTGCTTCATATTTTGTTTCTTTTTGCAATAATCATTCTCTGAAGTAGACTTATAGCTAAATTAAATGAATTTTCTTTGTTACAGGCTTTAGAAAAATGTGAGTATTGGCGGCTATCAGATGGAAAGGGAAAGCCACCTGGGGTTGTTGGATGGTGGCCATCTCGTGCCGTTACATTCATAGAAAATCATGATACTGGTTCCACTCAGGTCCTCTTTCTCAGCTACTGAATGCTTGATTCATGTTAAAAACCCTCTTGTTGGAGGACAACAGCATTCTTCTTAATCTTGAATCTTCCACCTATCTTTTTACATCTAAAAAAATGGCTATAAGGTCAAGAACAGAACAGGTCCTTCTTGATGTTTTCTGCCTTAAATTCAAATCTTCTTTTATTGTTTATCCCAAGTTTTGAATAATTTCGTATAGCAAATAGACTCCACTAATCTTAGAAAAATCATTCAGCAGGTTACATAGACCAATCCGATGTACTAATTGCATTGTTGAATTTTGAGTCAAAAGAAGAGCCGTGCTTCCTATCACGGGGATTCTTGTTGATTTTTCTTGTGTTGAATGAAAATCTTATTTTGTTGCCTATACCAAGTGCATTTTTCGCTATTTTTCTATATTATCACATTTGATCTTCATAGAATACTGTATAATAGCATTCTTATGACATTAAAACAAATGAGAATGCATCCTCAGTCATATGCTTGTATGAAGTCTATCCTTCTCGAATCTTCCACATATTGCACGCATCTGTACCATAAGTTGCTTTTATGATGCCTACAATTTGAGTTGAAATTCTTCCTTTCTTGCATTGCCCATTGGATGCAGCAAAGCTGTCATGCTTCTGGGCTTAACTTAAAGCCTGAAACTTCCACTGACTCCAAGTGCAACTTAGAAGATGCTGTATATCTAAAGCAGAAGCATTGAATTATCATTGATCTTAATTATTATCTTTTAGGGTCACTGGAGGTTCCCAGCCGGGAAGGAAATGCAAGGGTATGCATATATCCTCACTCATCCCGGAACACCGACTGTATTCTGTGACCACATGTATTCTCACTTGCAGCAAGAGCTTAGAAACCTGATTTCTCTCAGGTGCAAACAAAAGATCCATTGCCGCAGCATGGTATGTGTAATATAGTTTTACCTATTAATTTGCAGCAGTTTTGAGAAGTTGATGTTTGGTTTTCTCTTTATCATATGTAACTTATTGAATTCTTTCACTGCACCTTGGTTCTTATTCCTTGGTTTCACAGACAACAAATATAATTTTTTGTAATAAGACAAAAAGTTCTTGAAAATGACTTTATGGAACAAAAAGTTCTTGAAAATATAATTTTTTGTAATAAGAAGCTTATCACTTGAGTTGTTTGGTTGGATTAGTTATAAAAAAACACAGTACCTACAAAGAAACATAAAATGATCATCACATAAAAAATCATTCAACCAACAAAATTAACGAGCTCCTGAATGCTTGAATCATGAAACAAAGATCCTTGCTGACATATTATCCCACAATCGATGGTTTAAATTCACCATTTCCTTCAATATTCAAGTATTTCGTACTCATAATGATGGTCATGACCCTTAGCACAATGGTAAGTAAGGTTGCTTAGTTAGGGCTTGATGACCACGGGTTCGTATGTTGGGAAAAATTGAAAGTGATTTCATATATTAATAAAATTCAACTGAATAGTTAAAAAGATTTCCATACTATGTTATAGGTAGAGTTGACATTGATATAAGTAATGTGAGACTATTCGTCTCAACACTCCCCTACATGCATAGCTCAGTTAGGATAGGCCTACGTGTGTCTTAAGGATAGAGTACACAACCTAACTTTGATACTAAGTTGAAAGTAGTCTCGTATATCAACAAAATCTAATTAAGTAGTTGAAAAGGTTTCCATACTATATTATAGGTAGGGTTGACATCGATATAGGTGATGTGAGACTATCCATCCCAGGAAACAATATTTCTACTTGTATAGACAAATAAGGTTGTCAGCAATTGAATGTCTTGACTCTAGATTGATGGGACCTCTATGCTTAAGCCTCTATTTGTGCACTTCAAATTCATGGGAAAGGAATTTGTGGAAATTCACTTTCCCATTGACTGATTTTTTGGAAATATTTGTGCTGACATGAAATGATGGAAATGAAAATTAGATTTACATCATTTCCCATTTTTCATTTTTCTCATTTTTCAAATGAGGTATAATATTTGAGTATTTCTCATTTTTCATTTCTCATCTCTTTCCCTTGGAATACAAGGGAAATTCAAAGTAAAAACTCTCAATGTGCATTATTTTATTTTTGATAGTTTTCTCATTTCTCATATGTGTACAAATAACCCTTATTTTCGCAGTTTCCTCTCAAATTTCGTCATTTCCATTTCTCATTTATTCTTGAATTCTTATCATTTCATTTCTCATCATTACTTGATGTACAAACAGGCCCAAATTTACTTTATAATGAATTATTCTCTATAACATTTCTTAATTGAACCATGATTTTCAGACTCTGATGAGTTAGCTCTTTACCAAAAACCTCTGTATATTTGATAACTTGCCATTAATTATATGTAACCAGAATCTTGTACAATCCTGATCAGGTTAAGATAACGAAGGCCGAGAGAGATGTATATGCTGCTACCATTGATGGGAAATTAACAATGAAGATTGGCCCAGGCTACTATGAGCCACCAAGTGGCGCTAAGCAGTGGACTTTGTCTGCTGAGGGAAGAGATTACAAAGTTTGGAAGTCATCCTGATGCATGACCGTGCCCATGATCAAGTATATATAATTACAGGTAAAATTCTACAAAATCTAATTGTAACATATTCCTGATTCTGTAAAACAAAACAAAACGAGCAAGCAATATATGGCACCCAGTGTGATGGAGTACATGCTCCCCTCACATATATGATTAAAATCTTTAGTAAAATTATATAAGTTTAAATTTTTTTTATAATTCTTAATCGAGTAGTTTTAAACTGTCTTCTACTTATTTTAGATCGAACATGACATGCATCATGATTTGGTGAATTATCATATACTCATGATCATAGGCTTTGTTTGAAAATACTCCTAATAAATACAAAAGTCATTCTTTCATCTTTTCTCCTATACCAAAAATTACTAAAAATCACTTCCATCATTACTTTATTTGGTAGAAAAAGTGATTTTTTTACTTTCAGAGTAAAAAAAACTGTTACCAAATGTACCCATAGATTTGTATCCTAGATATGAATATTGACGGATCTAAAATTACATCAATTAGAACGAGCTACGATGGTTGAATAATTCCACTTAAAAGAGAATTTTTATAATAGAAAAATGAGAAGTTTCTAACAATCACTGACTATTCCATCATCTTGACTTGACAAATCTACCATGACAATTCAAACCTAATTGCAACAGCTATGTTTTGACAATTCAAAACGAAATGTTAGGTTTTGTTTGGGAGAGTTCTAATTAGTTTTAGAAGTTTGGATAAAATTAAAGTTGAAACTAGTAAAATAAATAGAGTTAGAATTGTATAATAATCAATATGATGAAAATTTATACATTAAAAGTAGAGTTAAAACAAATAAGATTTTAGTTAACGTGACCTCCAAGATTACACTGACAATTTAAATTAATCTTAACATTAAGTTTGATCAAATCAAGACTAGACCATGCTTAACCATGTTTCTTATACAGATTTGAACTTTGACAAACGCAAAGTCGTCGTCGTTAAAGAAAATAGATTTTATCATGAAAGGTGTTGTGTGTATCGTAGTAAAAACAATGAGTGATGTAAAAAGTTAGAATTGAAAATAATGAAATAAATGATATTAAAATTACATAGTAAATTACGTGATAAAAATTTGTGTATAAGAAGTTATATGATAATGATGAAATACAAGGACTTATATAAAACTGAAATTGGAACTACGCAGAACTTAAACAAATATGACTAAATTTGTGGTCCAGAGTTCAGGCATGGGGGGATTGCAGTAGAAACGACTCAAAATGTTAGGAAGCAAGCTTGTCCAAAGACTTGACCAGATCTCAAGTCACATGGCTAATTTCCAAGAGTTAATTAATTATTGACAGCCCTCATATATATGAACAAGGATCAATGGTCAACAGGTCTACATCCACACCATTACTGTGGGGTTGATTTCTTCTCCCACCTTACATTTTCATTCTTGTTCAACCCTGATATATATACACCGTACCACTTAACCCAAATATATATATATATATATTAAATTTTGTGTGGGGTTGCATATATGGGGGGGGAGGTCATTGTACTTAGGTTTGACTTTGATTAGGCTTTGTTTAGATACTAGTCTTACCTAGGCAATGCATCCTCTCTTAATGATCAAGGTACGTTGAAGAATATTTTAATTAATTACTTCTAATTTTATTTAGTTTTCAGAAGATGGTGATGCAAATTTGACTAACTCACAACCCTATTAATTCTAGGGAATCACTAACCAATTTAATAATATATGTATGCACATTTCTGAACCATGTTTGTGTGTATATATATATATATATATATATATATACATAAACCATTAGAGAGAAGGAGAAGATCAATTTTGATGCATTATCAATTGTTAGATTAAACACTTGTAGAATCAATTTTTTATAAATGCCATGTACTAGAGGGTATTATCCTTTATGGTTATTGTAACTCAAATTGCAATAAAGTGTGGTTAATCCTTGGGGCATATATAAATGGTTGTGTTTTTGTTTGAATTGGAACCTAATTAATTAAGATCTCTTCATTATATTTCACTGCTAGCTCGTTAATTGCATATGCTTTTTGAAGTTAAGACATGGTTTGTTTGAATAAGAATGCCAAAAGATGTGGATGATCGAGTTCTAATTATCATGCACTACTCTCAATTAAGTTGCAAACTAAACAAGACTAGCTAGTTGTCTTATGGTTGGATATATACTTGTGTTGAAAATATTTTGGATATATGTTGGAAAGCAAGGAGCAAGCAAGCATATATAGATATGTGGGTGAAGGATCTTACACAGGCAAACAACCACAAACAACTGCAAATTAAAGGAGAAGAATGATGATGGTGGAAAGATTAGGGCTCCGGTAAATAGAAGTGAGAGTTCTTTGTGTTATGTTGTATTGGACCTTCGTTTATCTTCAATATATAAAAACAGTCTTCATATTCGTAATGGAAGTAATTAATTTCTTACTACACCTCCTCCCTGATATGCTCCCTTAATATAGTAATTACAATCACTTAAGATATTTAATTGATTTAATTCTTCATAATATTCAAAGAATATTTTGTGATATTTTATGATCATATACTAACAGTGGCCAGGTACCATACATATGAGCAATATATATAATTGAATTCTTCAATTATATATATTGAATTTTCTGGGTTGCTGCATCACCAATCTGTCTGTCTAAATCAGGTGGGCACAAGACTTTGGATGGTGGTTTATTTAACAATTTTCCAACCACTCAATTACTTATGTGTCATGGGTTGGCTGTGCATTGCATTAAAAAATAATGACACATCTGCTCTTCAAGCAGAAGGAAGCTAGAAGCTAGCCTTAAACAACACCTGTTGAAGTCAAACTCATTTTAAAAAAAAGGTTGGGAAGAGGGTGGGGGGGGGGGGGGGTGGTGCGTTGCTAGTTCTTTCTTGTTCTTGTACATTGATATATCTTAGTTGAAGTGGGTTTGTACTTTAGAACATGTTTTTTATGAAGAAGAAACAACAAAAATTTCAAGGTCTCAGTTTTCATTGGTAAAATAAGGAATATATGGTCTATATATATATCAAAAGCATTGACCAAGTTTGATACTTTAATGGCAAGTTGTGGGTTTTCTTTTTCACTAGCTATATATATATATATATATGATCCAATTAAGAAAGTTTAATTTCAAAGCTTTGGAATTAAACTGGTAATTAATTAAGAGCTAGGATGTAGATGCCCATTGGATTCTCTTCTAATCGATTGAGATAAGATGCATTAATCTACACCACAAGTGCCCATGGAAGAAAAGGATTTGAAAGTTATAATATTATTATTCATTTTCAAGAAAAAATGATCAAGACTCAGCAGGCCCATCCCTTCAGTTTTAGATATCAGACCCTTATTTTTAGATTTTAATTATATGTGTAAATATTTACATGCCAATTTCTTCAGATCGAGACACCTCTGAAAGTCTTTTCTAATTAGTTTATTAATTAATTATAGATATATATATAGATATAGACACATACATACATAAGTTATGATAGAACAACAATCATTTTTGAAGAGTATTGAAGTTTATTAATTTTAGGTTAAACTTGATGTATGATGTTTGATTAATTAATGGAAAAATAGTCATATATATATAACTTTCTATCTGCCAATCTTTAAGTTAAAGATGGACCAATGCAGAAATGTTAGAGACTGTTTTGCTTTAATTTGTACATTCACCCAATTAAAATCCTTTATATATTTCTCTCCAATAATTCAAATTTAGGGTTAATTACTTTCATCACTATATAATCTTTTTCAATAGTTACACATTATATATATAATTGACCATTTGTATCTCTAATTATATAAATCCAAAAAATATTATTTTTATTAGTTACAAAAAATTATATTTTTTGAATAAATAAACATTGATTAAGAAATTACTGTTTGATATATATATTTCAGTATATATTATTGAATATATTTGGTGTATATTCTCATACCATGTGTATAATGCCAAATTTGCAACAACAAAAATGAATTTATAAATACTGAAATAAAATAAAACACAGAATTCATAAGTAATTTTGTAATTAAGCATTGTGTCTCTTATAAAAATAACAATATTATATATTTAATATATATATATATGGTAAAATACTCTCTAATAGTATCATTAGAGTTACTTTTCTAGTGGTACCTTAATTCAATAGTCCAGATTAATTTCGATTATCTAAATTTTTAATAACTTATTTAATCAGTATAACATTGATCTCCTCTTTATGTACATTGTAACCTTTATTATCTAGTTGGTGTTCTTAAATTCGCATCTACAGAGTATTATGTTCGACAGTTCTAATGATAACTTCTTTTTCTCCACCTTCAATGACCAATAAACCATAGATATTCTTATTAGGATTCTCACAATGCACCACTACATACCCTCTTGAATCTTTCCTATATTATCCTTTAATTCCATCTTTAGTTTCTATTTGTTGTATATATATATATGAGAAAATGACTTAAAGTTAGGTATCACTAAAAAAGTAATTCTAATGATACCACTAGAGAATTAGTTCTCTCTCTCTCTCTCTCTATATATATAAAGATGGTTCACTCTTGTTCACTTGATCTTAGAGGACATATATATATCTAGCTATAGCTATAGTCGACATTGCATTATTGGATCTAAACTTGGCTTAGTTAATTAATTAGTTTCACCCATTCAATTTATCAAATCCACACTTACATTCCAATGCACTTAATAACTTGCTTTGGTCAAGACTAACTTCAATGCTCACACCATGCATGATCTACAGATAATTAATTAAAGTGTTGACTAGATCTAGGTACTAATTTTTTAAAAAGGTGGGTCCTAGTAGAAGCAAGCGTGCATGGCTACATGCATGCCAAATATTTTTATTATGTAGAAATTCAAGCATATATACATCAAGAATAGCCCTCTTACATATATGGCCAATATACTCCTTGAAAGCAACAAGCTAGAAATAATTGAGATATGGGACGCATGCCCCACATAGTCCTACAAAGATAAGGGTGAAATCATCCATGTGTCTCTCATATAACAGAAGATCACTCCTGTGATACTTGGGTTTTGGAGAGAATGTACATGATCATTTTTGGGCTTTATAAGTGGTATATACTAAAGTCTAATCTGATCACCTAACAAGCACATCAGTTACTTGAATAATGGGTAGAAAGGTTGAAAAGGGTTTGATGGATAGTCCTACATGGATGCAAGTAAAACCATTTCATTATGTGGTTTTAAGGAGAATATGGACCCTCCTTGAGCCTTAAAGGTATACTATTAAGGTAATGTTTGTTTAAACATTATTTACCATGTATATATTCATTTTTTACTATACATCATAATAGTATACAGTAACTTTTATCAAACATTTTTAACATTACAAATCAACAATAACTATTCAAAAATTTATATTGTAAATCGTATAATTTCTTAAAAAAAGTGAACATTACTTTACTTAATTCCACCACTTAAACAAACATTACATGATTTCTCAATAGCTTTTTCTCAATCTCCTCTCTGCCAAGCTGGGAATATATTGGTTTTGCAAGTCATGGGGGGAGAGGTAGGCATTGCTTTGAAAGAAGAGTTGAAAGCAATAGTGGCATGGCAACCCATCAAGGATGAATTGATCAATGATATATATAACCTCCTCCTTAATTGTGATCACCCATCTAACAGTCAATATATATATATATGCTTTTCCTTTTTCTTTTGAAAAATGGAAGAGTTTAACTCTTCTTCTTATGGACCTGATGACTCCTTCCCTTCACCATCTCAATTACTTTTCTTTCCTCCTGTGTCCTTCCACTTGTGATATATACTTCTTTCACCCTAAATAATGCAAACTTAAGCAAATGGGTTGGGCAATTAATGAAGGTGGTGGTGAACCACCACAATTTCACAAATAAAAGCAATTTCTATTCAAAGAAAAGTTGTAGTATGAATTGTAATTTTCAGCAACTTCATTAATTAGTCAATAAATTAATTTTAATACAGTTGATCCACAAGTATTTGCCACTTCAAAAAACCATGTAACTCATTTTAGTTTTTTTGACATTTGATTAATTAGAGGTTTGTATTGTGCATGGCCTTAGTGATCATGTCATCAACACACATAATTAGGTTTAGATACACCTCTATTTCCTTCAAAAAAAAATTAATGGTCATTGTTTTCTTAATTATCCGGCCCATTGATTGTAAGTGGGGATTTGTATCTTTGGAAAAAGCATGAGAAATGGTGAAAATTTTCACTTATTTTACCTCTCATCATCTCCTACCATTTCTCATACTTTCTAAAGACACAAATCTTCACTAATTTAATTTTCTTCATGCAAATTAAAGTAGTAGCTGAGTCAACTTCTTATTCATTTTAATTAATTTTTTGCAAATACAAATTAAGAAAAAAATCTTAGGAATTAATGTCATGGTAGGTATGTAATTGGGTTACTTGATTAAATTGTAGGTCAATCGTTTGTGTCAATTTCTACAGCTTGTGTTTCTTTTTTAGCACTGTACATCAAAAGTCAACTTCAAAGATTATTCTATTTAGCAAGGAGTAGACAAGGTCAAGACTTGTTTGTTTGGCCTCTGGCTTCTTACAAATATATTTATTGAAAATCTCAACCCTTCATTATAATCAAAGAAGTGGAAATTTATTACTAACCTTTTTCTGATCATCTTAATAAAAGAAAACTTAACAAAAGCCATCCTTGTGGCTTTAGCTTAATATATATATATATATATATATATATATATATAAAGATATATGGTTCACTTGTTCACAAGCAAGCCTTTTATTTTTTAACCTTAATATCTTCTCAATCATGCATGATTAATTATGTGAGCAGTGAACCAAGTCAATTAATTAATCAATTAATATTTGCTTCTTAATTCCAATTAAAATATAAGTCTAATCCATGGTTTGTTTTTTTTTTAAAAAAAAAAACAAGTTTGAAATTTTAATGCAAGGGAGAAAAGAAAAAGATAGGTTTCATTTACCCTTTCAAGAATAGTAATTAAATTACGGAAGTTGATTAAAAAGTCTTCCTCTCCATGCACACAGCTGCAAATGGACCTATTATTGCTTAATGCTTACACGGTTTATTAATTGGGTATGGGTTGAAATCTGAACAAATGAAAGGACAGAAAGAAGAAAAATATTGTAATGTCAACTTATGACACAAGCTTACGAAGGGCCAAAGGTATATATATATATATATATATATATATATATATGTATCTTGTTTTGGCAAGACACTTAATTTAGATTAATTAAGGGCACCAAATCAATTATAGACAACAAATATTTAATTCAATTCTTGAACCCATGGATCTGTTGTCTATTCTATATATATATATATATATATATAGAGAGAGAGAGAGAGAGAGAGAGAGAGAGAGAGGGTGATGAAGGGAAAAATAGGATTTCTTCACTATGAGCAACAAAATAAGTATGTTTAAGCTTTAGAACACAACTCCTAACTCTTGAAGTGATACTGTAGTAGTGCCTTGAAGGAATAGTGTTTGAAAGAAGGAATGACAGTTTAGGAGTTGCGTTTGTTTGTTAGAGCAATATTTTTCATGAACTCTTTAAAAGTTTCAATTTTAGCCTTAAAAGCTAGTTTTTGTTAATAAATGTTACTAACATATTTTTAAAAATAAATAAAAGTACTTGTAAAGTTTCAATTTTATAATTTTATAATTTTATAATTTTATAATGTTAAAAATATTTAAGTACAAATGAAGTACGTCAACAAATATAAATCGATTTCACAAGGATTTTCAATAGTTATAATGAAATACTTTTAATTTCAAAAATTATAATGTACTAAACCAAATTATACTACTCTTGGACAAATACTCCTAATTCAATTATAGAAAAATTTTAATAACTAAAATTTTCTTAAGTAAATTTTTTTAGATGGTGAAATAATTGACGTTTACTTACAAAAATAACTAAACAAAGAAGAAAAAAAAAAAACTGAAAAATCCTGAAAAACAAAGAGGAAAAACGAAAAATTGAAAAATAAAAAAATCAAAAAAAAATAGAAAACCAAAATCCCAAAAATCTCCTATGAAATTAGCGTACAAGGAAAGTAATCATGTCCTTTGGACTTCGAGGAGCGGCTACTATTTCAAGGAGTTGTGAATGAGCGGCTTTTCTGTCAAATGAGAAATTAACTATGTTGGAGCTGATACTCTAGGATCTTAGAGTTATTACATTAATAAAAAAAAGGAGTGTTTGTTTGTACAACTTCAAAAAAACATTTAATCTACTCTAGGAGCTAGGAGCAAGTGTAAGCAAACGCAAAGTCAAGAAAAGGCATAAGAGATTTACGTGGTTCGACAATACTTACATCTAAAATCGTGTTAATTAGGTTAATTTTTCTTCACTATATGATCTCATTTTACAATTTACAAAAATAATTTAATTACAGAGAGAATTAGGACATCTCTCACTCACAGATGTGAAATTACAAATATACTATTTCTCTTACAAAAATGAAGTATATATATACATACCAGCTAGAAAAAGCAGCATCTGATCAAGTCTCCACACCTAATTAACAAGAGAGAGGTGACCCTTCAACAACTTAATGGTTGAAAATGAATAAAGTATATATATAGGTTCTGTTTGTTGCAATGTTTTTCATTATACATCAATTTTTCACAAACTCTCACACGTCATCAATCACAATCATACAAATTTTCATATTTAAATTTTTACCTTACAATTTATTACGTAACTCTAACTTATTTTAACTTCAACTCTCCACAATTGTGAAAGCTGATTATACAGTAAATAACTCCGCAACAAATGCATGCACCTGTAAGGTAACTAATAGCATTGTTAAATGGAATGAGGAAGATATTTTAACAGTGCAAGCATCAAGTCCGGCGCATAGAATGTAGGAGACTTCCTAAACTAATCATCAAGAGCAAAGAGAGTTGAAAATCTTATCTTCTACACTTAATTAATTAATGTTACCCACAACCCATTCCATTAACTGTTTGATATTGCAGGTTTAATTAAATTAAGGCATTTTGCCAGAGATGATACCCATCAATGCAGTGTGTAATTGGTTATTACATATATATTCATCCTAGCTTTGAATTCTAGAGATGATCTTTTAGATCTAGCCCTCATCAAGGAATATAAATTAAAGATGAATTATACCATCTTGTTGCTGGTAAAGATGTTTTAATCAACATCGATCGATCAACTGCAAAACCCAGCCCATCTTGATATGTAATAGATATGCATGGTAATTGTGAAATGTACATTCTATATATTTCAAAATTAAACCGTAATTAGTGGATATATATATATATATATATATGGATTCATCATATATTAGCTCAAGGGACAGATGAGGATTGTGCGAAGAGCACACACACTGTACATATATGGATGCGTTTATTTCAGCTCTTGAGAGAAGAAAGAGTTAGTAAATTATGAAGGTTTTCAATTTTACCCTTTCCATGTATTTGTTAGTTTTTTAATAGGTAGGTTCAATACTATCCTTATACAAATTGGTAATTAACATACATATGAAAGTATTTTTACTTGTTAATTCTATAATTCTTTTGTAATATTCATACGTTTTGTAAATTATTACATCTTTAATATATAATTGCCTGGCTAGCTGTTTGCATTCAAATACTTCTGGAGGGTTGTTTTTGAACTGCTTTAGAAAATGAACTACATGAACAGTGCAAAAGATTGGCAATCCTGCTCTTGTCACTGGTGGTGCAGATCATACATGTTTGTTCAGCTCCAACGAAGATCGATAGTGAAAAAATCTGAAAAAGTTGAGGTAAACAAATTCATCCCATATAATTAAGAAGTAAGGTTGTACGGAAAAGTTATAGAACCTGCCGTACAAGGAACAATGGTTGTAGGAGGGGGCAAGAGTTGTATAAGATGTAGATATCATATAAGAACTAAAGTCATGATACTACAGATCATAAACTTTTTCTTTTTGACAAAAGAATTTGCCTATCATAAAGGCTACGATATCTATCACTATAGATCGTTTTTCCTGTAGCGTGACATGAATCCCTAATTACATGAGAAATGTCATAGACACTTGTATTTACAAGAAAATAAAAACACTGGACAGGGACTTGGTCTTCTATATATCTCGGTAAACTAGGGTTTAAACCCTCAGGACAAACCTAATTAAATTAAATAGATCATTAATGGGAAAATATTATAATTAGCAAGTAGATGAGTTGCTGATGACATGCATTAACTATCACATAAGCTTGTGTCAACATGCATGCAGTGATCACAATCTTTAAAGGAGAGATCCATCCTTTGGGTTCCTAATTAAATTTGATCCATTGACATTGGTGCTAGGTATTAATTATTATTATTTTGTGCTTAGATTTCAACCAAGATCTTTGAATATTGGGAGACATGTGAAGACAATCCGTACCACCCTTTGGAATCCTAATTTGGTGATGTGTGGTCAATGTATATCTTCCTAGAGGCAAGTACTTATGCTTAATTATATACAATATTTAAGAATTAATTAGGTGATCTCATGGTTAACATTGAGTAAAATAATAATAATAATTGATGGTATGTGAATTTAGGGTTTTTATAGACGAGGCTAAAATGTTATCAATATTATAATAAAAAATTCTATTTTAATATTATATTTTCTTTCACATATTTGAGAGTTGGAAAAGGTGTCATAATAATAATAATATTATTATTATTATTATTCTAACATTTTCCTTTTGCACTCAATCAATCTTTTTATTTAAAAAGTTAGTATTAATTAATTATAAGATGTGAACATATATATATATATATATGCTTAGACAGATAAGTGGTAATATTGTATATAAAAGATAAGTTAAAAAATGATTCCATTAAAAATAAAGTAGGAGTCGTGCATCAATTAGGAAAGAAAAAAATATACGAAAAGATTTAAATTTATATAATTATATTAATTAAACTAAAAATTTAATCATAGATAAAAATATATAGAGGAAAAAAAATTATATTTCTGACCTCACTTAATACGACTGTGACTCAAATTATTGTCATATATTCTACAAATATCATCCAATCCATGAGTTTTATTTCTCTTAATTAGCTTAATATTTAATACAAATCGATGACTTAAGCATAAGTCCTTTGAAAAACAACGTACAGTTGCCGACTTGCTTATTCAAATTATCTTGATTAATAACACCTAAATGCAGTCTTTGGACTTGAAAATTTCTCATGCGCTCAGCTCTCATCTTCTAATTAATTAATTAATGAATACACGTTTTTCTTAAGTACAATGGTAACTATTTATATATATATAAATAAGAAAATTTGATTTTAACAGACATAAATCTTACAATTACCTTTTTACGTTTACCTCGTAACATTTACGCTAAATGTAATAGAGGTCCGTTGAAAAAATAATAAAATTTTACTTGTTGATTGTGAGATCGACGGATGCTTATAGAAGTAGATTGTATAAGTACCTACAAAATTTGTGAACTCATATATATATATATATATATATATATGAAGTCGTGTAAACACTCACAATTAAACCTTAAATGCTCACAGTTAATAAAATATTGTATAGATCAATGTTAATTCATCTTACAATGTGAATATATCAACCTGATTAAAATCTATCAATATAATAATGAAGATTACATCCGAAACAGATAGATGTACGGTCTCTTTTTTTTATGAACACATATTTGTTTTATCTATAATTTTTTATCGTTCATAAATTGTAAATTTATATATATATATATATATATGTAAATTAGACAAAGAACATCTATAATATTACTTGATTGATGGTTCAACCGTTTTCTCCATCTTTAATTATATTGTAGGATTAATTATTTTCCAATCCTTTTCCTTTTTTTGGGACTGAAATGGAAACCACAATTAATTAATTAATTAGTGAAAATTAGATTACATTTTTGACTAATTTTTTTCAATTTCAGAAGTGGAAAAGAATTAAAATTAGAGTTGTTCGTGAACTAAGTTGAAATTTTATAGTAATTTAAGTGATAAAAGTTTTATATATTAAAATAATAATAATAAAAATTTTAAAAGTTAAAAAATTGAAATGGAAACCACAATTAATTAATTAATTAATTAGTGAAAATTAGATTACATTTCAGACTAATTTTTTTTCAATTTCAGAAGTTGAAAAGAATTAAAATTAGAGTTGTTCGTGAACGGAGTTGAAATTAATTAATTAAATTAATTAATAATAATAATAATAATAATAATTTTAAAAGTAAAAAAACTGAAATGGAAACCATAATTAATTAATTAGTGAAAATTAGATTACATTTTTGACTAATTATTTTAATTTTAGGAGTTGAAAAGAGCTAAAATTAGAGCTGTTTGTGGACGTAAAATTTTATAATAATTTAAGTGATAAAAATTTTATGCATTAAAATTTGTATAATAATAATAATATTATTATTAATTTTAAATTTTTAAAAACTGAAATGGAAACCACAATTAATTAATTAATTAGTGAAAATTAGATTACATTTCTAACTAATTTTTTTCAATTTCAGGAGTAGAAAAAAATTAAAATAAGAGCTGTTTGTTTGTGAACGTAGTTAAAATTTTATGGTAGTTTTATAGTATAATAATAATAATATTATTATTAATAATTTTAAAAAGTTAAAAAAATTTATTCGTACATTTAAATTATTTTTAAAGTTTTCATTTATTTGGCTTGTGAAGTAGTCAAAACGCTCGTGCATGACCGATGGGACGCAACGAAAGTCGCAGATTTTAACCGTAGATCCCGACCGTACAAGAGAAAGATCGACGGCCGGTGGGTCAGATCTCAGAAGACGAACGGAAACGGTCCGACAACGACGGCGGCCACTCGCCGGAATCCGACATGGAGCGGAAGAAGGCGGGGCCACCGCCGACTGCGGCCGTAAGCGCCACCGTTGACGAAGTAAGCTACGGCCATACCGGCTACTAGCTACTGGTCTTACACGTTGAAATCAATGCCGTGTTGTTGTTGTTATTATTATATTATTAAAAAGAATATTTTTCGTCTCACAATTACGTGGCTAGACGTGCGTTTGGGAAATTTTTTTTCCTAAATATAAGAAAATTTTAATTTTAAATTAAAAAAATTAAAAAAATATTTTCCTCGTTTGCGGTTGATATTTATGAAAAAAATTTAGGACCTTGGAAAAATTTTCCATGACTACTCATCCTTCCTGTACGTTTCACAACTCTCGTTAAACTTATGTTTGGAAATGTAGTTAGGGTAATTAGAGTGGAAGACGCTTCTCATTATATAGTATGATTTTTATTCTATTTTTTTTAATTTTTATTAAAGAATTCATGTTAGAGAAATAAACCTATAAATTTAACAAAAATGGTTAAATATAAGATTTTTTTGTCATTTAATATTAAGTGTTGTAGTAAAAAAACTGCTATAATTACTATTTACGTATAATTACTATTTGTCATTTGATAAATACTTTTACAACACTTGTGAGTCTTTTTTTTCTTAATTAATTTTAGTAAAGTAAAATTTATATAATATTAAGATCAATCTACGTACGTACGTAACATGTAAGATGTTTTAAGATACTTTAATGGGGAATTCACGAGTGCATCAACATTGTTAAGAAAAATAGTTTACATTGAAACTAATAAGTAAACTAAAGGGTATGTTCACGAGCAATTTTTTTTAACTTCAAAAATTGGAAAGAGTTGAAATTAGAGTTGATTTTATGAATAAAGTTGAGATTGCACAGTAATTTAAATGATACAAATTTAAACGTTAGGTTTTATATAGTAATAATGACGTTAAGAATGATTTTGAAAGTTGAAAATTATTTTGTAAATAAACCCTAAGGGAGGGGGGGTTTGTGACTCTTAGAAATCAATAAAAAGGAAAATTTGGAAATATTTTCATTGTTGAAATTTTTAAAATTTAGAAATGAAAAATTTTATGTGACCATTTGTATACTTTATGAAAATTTATATTTAATTTTAAAAAAGTTAAAAATATTCTAAATTTTTAACATTTCAACCATAAATTTTTTTTCATATTTTCCTTTTCATTGATTTCTAGTGCTCATTGGAAATTAATGAAAAGGAAAATATAGAGAATTTTTCATTGTTAAAATATTAAAAATCTATAAATAAAAAATTTTATAGGACCATTTATATACCTTATGAAAATTTATATTTAATTTTAAAAAAATTAAAAATATTTTAAATTTTTAACATTTTAACTATTTTTTTAAAAAAATTCTTTTTATTAATTTCTAAAAAATACAAAACCTCTCGGGACAAACCCCTCTTGAGACTTTTATATTACTTATAAATTTTTTTATTGATCAATTAATTTTAACGCGATAAAATATACATGTCGAACAAAACTTTTCTTTTCATGTAATTTTTTTTAAGTTCTTTGCGGGCGACCACTTGTTGTGGGGGACCGTGCCGTCAATTGACATTTTAATGCTGCAGAGGTGGGCGTGGGGACGGATCGGAGATAATAATATTAATTTGGGCTTTGGTTGAAGGACAAGTCAAAGATTGGGAAGAAACTTACATCCATAAGAAAGGGCAGAAGACTAGGTAAGAAGAAGAAGAACACAAGAAGAAGAAGAAGAAGAAGAAGAAGAAGGAGGAGGAGGAGGAGGAGGAGGAGGTGGGTTGCAGAAGGAAATAACCAGAGCTAGCAAGCTGGTTCATGGCTTTGATCCAACCATCACTGCAGCTTCTGAAAAGTAGAGCTTCCAGTTTCAAGGAGAAGATGGTTGAGCTCAGCTCTGCTGTTCAAGAACAAGACTTCAACAAGGTACCCGCCCCTGGAAGCTCTCCTCCTCCTCCTCTTCTTCAATCTTTAGTTATTTGTGTTTTGATGGTAGTACTGATGTAGTTATCGATCTCTGTATTCACTGAAGTTTGAAGAATTAATCTTGCATCTCAACTATTACATGGCAATTAATTAATCGATTTTTCGATCTACATCTATAAATTAAAACGGAGGAAGCTTATTGCATGCAGCTTGGAGGCCCAACGCCAGTAAAGCCGCTGGATGGGAATTGCTCAAAGTCCTTTTCAGCAAGCCCTAGGGATTCGATCATCAACAAGCAGCAGGTGTGTGAATTACTGATCGATTTTACAGCTAACAGTAGTTTACTAATCATAGGAAAAGTAAATTAAACCCACTAATTGAAGTTCACAGATGCATAATATCTTTTGAAAAGCACGCGAAATGGTGAAAAATTTTAAGAAATTTAACTTATTATTTCTCATCATTTTTTACCATTTTTCATATTTTCCAAAGACACAAACCCTCCTTTAATTTCTTCAATTTGAAGGAGGTATATATATATATGATCCTGAATTATATATTATAGGAAGATCTGGGTGTGTCCATCCATGCATGCCACTTCAATTTTTCCCTGATGTATCCAAGAAATTAATCTCGAATTAGTGATAAA
Source organism: Amphibolis antarctica (assembly GCA_024699675.1). NCBI lineage: Eukaryota > Viridiplantae > Streptophyta > Magnoliopsida > Alismatales > Cymodoceaceae > Amphibolis > Amphibolis antarctica. The sequence continues at coordinate 31,363 of JAMKPZ010003318.1, forward strand.
ATACTTCTAGTTTCCAATAAGATTAATTTTGAGATAAACTGTACTGATAGACCCTAGCTTTATTTTTCTGAACAAAAGCATAATGATATGTAAGCCTGCTGGGACTTGTGAAGGAAAATTTTTAATTTCATTGGTGTTGTGATCATTATTAATCATATATATACTTAGAGTTGATCTATGGCAACCTTTTCGATCACTTAATTTGGTAATATATAAATAAGATCTAATTAAGAATAATTATGAATCCATCCAAGTAGCAGCAGCTAGACCAAGATTAATTGTCAATTAATTAAACACCGCCCAAATATTTCATGCCATGCCTGACTGGCTGACTGCAGGCTGGCTTCAACAAAAGAAAAAGCGAGAGACTTCATTGAACGGTAGTCTTGTATATATATATATATATGAATCAAATAATTAATTTAGAGGTACCCATCTGCATATATATATATATATATATATATATTTGTACTGTTATATATGAATCAAATAATTAATTTAGAGGTACCCATCTGCATATATATATATATATATATATATATATATATATATATATAT
>JAMKPZ010003319.1:0-33475 GCA_024699675.1 Amphibolis antarctica
TTTCAAGTGATTCAGTTGTTTGTATAAGTAATTAAATTGTTATTTCAAGTGATTTGTAATTGGTTGTATAAGTGATTAAATTGTTATTTCAAGTGATTGAGTCGATTGTATAAGTGATTAAATTGTTATTTCAAGTGATTTGTAATTGGTTGTATAAGGAATTAAATTGTTATTTCAAGTCATTGAGTTGGTTGTATAAGTTCGTTGAAATATGACCGTAGAATGTCATGTGAAATTTTAAGTACATACGTGATGAGAGAAACGGCGTTTTATGGTAAACGACCGGACGATTGAATTAAAAGACTGACGTTTTAATTATAATATTCGAAGAGCTATAGTTTACATGTTAGATGAAATTTTAAGTTTACACATGATGAGAGAAGCAACGTTTTATTGTAAACAGCTGGACGATTGAATTAAAAGACCGACATTTTAATTATAATATTCGAAGGGCTATAGTTTACATGTCACGTGAAAGTTTAAGTTCATACGTGATGAGAGAAACGACGTTTTATTGTAAATGACTGGACGATTGATTTAAAAGACTGACGTTTAAATTATAATATTCGAAAGGCTATAGTTTACATGTCACGTGAAATTTTAAGTTCACACGTGATAAGAGAAGTGGCGTTTTATTGTAAATGGCCGGACGATTGAATTAAAAGACCAACGTTTTAACAATCACACGTGAAATTTTAAGTTCACACGTGATGAAAGAAGCAACATTTTATGGTAAACAGTCGGACGATTGTATTAAAAGACCGGCATTTTAACATTCACACGTGAAATTAAACACGACACATGGAAAATAATCGATTGAAAAGGGAGTATTTTTAAATATTTAATCAAAATAATTTTTTAGTAATCAGTTAAAATCGAATTATTTTAAAAAAAATTCACTCTAATATTTAAGTTAAAAAAAATCCACCCTGAATTATTTTTATTAAACACTACATAATTAAAATTAAATTAATTTTAAAAAAATTCACAAACATCTTTCAAATTTAATCACCATATTCATAATTAATGAAAAATTAATTATACGTACGTGAATGAATTTTTTTCTTATATACGTAGTTATAGACCGCAATTTGATTTTGCAATGTAATTTAATATAATTACACTACACTCATATTATGGTCAACCAAGTAGAATGTCATGGTAATTGATTATTTGTATTAATTAATGCTGCATCGTAATTTGATTCAGGTTATATGTAAGAACCTGTGAAACCTTAATGAATATTATTAAAAATCACTTCCACCAGATAGATACTAGTGTAAAGCTTTAAAAGTGAACTTCTAGAGCTTGTGCTAGAGTCGAAAAATAAGTTCTGATAACTAGTTTATTTCTTTTAAGACAAAACAAAAACAATTTCTAAAAGAAATGAAATAATAAAACCATCCCTTTGAAACTAAACAAGATGTCACAATATTAATTTCCTTACAATATATTTCCTAGCTAGTTATAATGCATTTCACCATTTACGTTGATTAAATTTACATACCATATTTCCTAATGATATTATTGACGATATATCACAATTAGTGTTGTCTTTTCAAAACCAAGTGACATTTATCATAATTATGTCATGCTTTTACTGTGTGTTGAATAAATAAACAAAGCTAATTAAAAAAGAAAGGTTAAAGTAGGCAGCAACTCAAGGGACAAGTGGCCTCCACCTTACCTTCAAGGATTGCTTTCCCGGTAGCTCCATTTCCTGTCTTGGCTGGTCTTATCTTCTACAGCAATTAAATTTGCTTCTAGGAGAAACCATGTTCCAAAAGTTCTCTTAAAAGCTGTTTCAAATGAATCTTCAAGGTTAAGTTTTGATTCAGATTATACAAGGCCTAGATGATACGTAATCGAAATCATGTACAAAGGAAAAATCATGTATAAGCACTCACCTTAATAAATGTGAAACACCAACAAGAGATCAACCCCCTATGCACAATAGCAAAGATTATAAGCACTTGTTTAATTCAACAATCAGGGAAGCCTTAGGAACAACGTCCATAATCGTGAAATAAATCTACAATCAACCTTTGCATCAATTAAAAGATTTTGATAATTTAAAGTAGATGAGATTCATGTCAAATCTATCATTTCATTCTAGTTTGTTTCAAATTCTCAATGCCAACTGAATGAATTCTACAAACTCTGCACAGTGAATAAATAAAATTCTCACCTTTTTATTGACAAGCTTGAACAAAGAAATTATTCTAGCTAGACACTAGAATTAGATTAGTATGGTGGAATTTAAGAGTTCTAAAATGAAAGGTATGAAAATAATTGATAAGATTATAAAATAAAAATGACATAATATGCTAGTAAAAAACTAAATGGGTTGGAGAAGAAATCAATGCCAATAGAAAACAGTGTTTACAGATATAGTAGTATATAGGGAAGATAAATATAGAAACGAGGTTACAATAAAAGCTGAGAAAAACTCACAGCATGCAGCTGTTGAGTCAAAAAAGGTAGGAGATCAAAAATATTGGAGAGCAATTAATTAGTAACTGGATTGCATATCAAGTTCATTTGGTATACCTAATTGGAATAGTCATTACAAGAAACGACATTTTCAGAGCAAATTGAACCAATAATCCGAAATAAAGTTACTTATCACAAAAAGCTACATATTTCTTTAAGCCTGTTTTTGCTGAAACATAGAAAATTGCAAAATGCCATGACATGGTCATTTTGAGTTCTTTTTAAAAATCCAACCTTTTGGAATATGCCATACATCAATAAGTCCAAACAAAAAAGGCACCAAATTGGAATTGGAGTCTTTCTTCTCCTAAAAAAGGGTGAAAATGTCGTGCATGGGGTCAAATGACTGGTAAAGTTTTCGACCCCAAGTATTTCATGGATCAAACTTTTGGACGAAAATAATTAAATTAACTTCAGTGGATTGCACTTTATTTTCCACGCAATTTTGTCTCAACTTGTGCCAAGACAGTAAAGATGCAAATCAAGGAATTTGAACATTAAGGTAGCTAAATGTCAAATGTTCTTGTAGGGAATTTTCTTGGTTTTAGAGAAGCACATGGTAAATAGTTATCGGCTCAATGGTTTTGAAGATCTTGTTAGTGAGGAACAAAACCTTGATACTGACCTCACTAAAAACTCCATTGGTTTGATTTTGGGGAGAAGAATAGAAACTATGAAGAAAAGCCATGTCGAGTAAACTTGATTTCTATTTTGTAGTGATGATGCCATGCTCTCTGAGTGAATTGTAGAGAGTTTGAGTGAAATTAAGTAGAGAGAGATCAGCTCCATGCTTTGCTATCATGGAAACAGAGACCGGAAGATTGTCATGCATACCAAGTGGGATTGTAACCTGTAATAGATACAGAAGGTGTGCATCAAATACTCGTCCAAGATTTCAAGATTCATCATTTATAAATAGCAGCCTATGATTCAACCAGCTTGGGTAGAATGGTACCTGGCAGAAACCAGACATTCCAGCAATTGCAAGCAGACTAAATGCTTTAGCCCGAAAGCTTTCTGATGCAGATACCTCTGTGAGTAATTTTGGTGGTGGTCCAGGAACAGTAGGGATTGCTAATATTCCAAAGTCCTAAAGGTTTTTAAAAAGAACAGAAAAATTTTAAAAGACGATCACAAGCTACACTACTTAGTTGCTAGGAAAAGAGTAATCAAAGAAAAAAAAATTCCATTAACATTTTGCTATATTGTTGTGGATTTACCAGATAATGTTCAGTCAGAAGAGTTTCATCAGAAGCAACATGATAATGCATTAATCCTGAGGCAAGCTATGTGGAAGTCCCTTTTATATTATAAACCACTATTAGCCAATAATTCATTGTTTTAAACACCCTGAACTTCCTCCATTTAGTTTAGTTATCAGATGAGGAAAAAGAGGACCCTCTTATCTCAATCTGGAAACATGATTATTTCTTCTAGTATTCTAGTAGAAAAATTAAACCATATCCTAAAAGCTCCCATTGACCCTGTGCGTGTGTATGTGAGAGTTCAATCATATCAATTATTTCATTCCATTTATGCTTATCCATTACTAATTTTACATTAAATTATGCAATTTTAAATCTTATAACTAAAACCAAGTAAATTTTTTTCCCACTTAACAATTTTAATTTCACCTATATTAATTAACTCTTTTTTCTTATAGATGCATCAATAAGATTCTAGGAATGACCAAATCATCTAAAGATATTTTTCTCCTATTTTTTCCTTGATAAGTGCAACATCTACCCGATTTCATAAGATATTATTTCTTAATTTACCACTTATAGTCCTACCACTCATCCACCATAGCATTTTTATTTTATTATACTAATTTTTATAATTTAGTATTTTTACCTAAATTCAAAACCAAGACATTATATTAATTATTTGTACATGTTCATGTCTAGCAGCTAAAAACTTCATACCATATAGTATATTGGGACAAATAAACATTTTATCACATTTTGATTTTAATTTTAAGAGTATTCTTTCATCACATAACACTCCCACCACATTTTTCACTTTGTTCATTGTACTTAATTCTGTAAATAATATCGTTTATGGATGAGTGGTAATATCCTCTATAATTTTTCTATAGATTTAAATTCTCACAGCCATTTAATTGTATACTTTCATTGCTACCAATAAATATTTTATGAAAAGGAATAAGCAAATGAAAATTTTGAACTAATCTCTTCATTTTATTTTTGCTAAATGAAAATTCCTTTATGATAAAATTATAAATGAAATTTCTACCATATATATAATTCGTAGGTTAGGTCTCCTATTTTGTTTTCTCATGAATATTTATTTAATCCAGTGAAGCCATAATAATGCAACAAATGACCTTCCCTTTCCTACACAACATGATCTTTGGTTTAAAATGTGTGGGAATTGGACATCTAGTACTCGTGCTTCTCAATGATATTTTCCTCAATCATGTAGAGTTTACATAAGAAAAATGGAGAAAACCTTATGATAAAGATTTTACAGGAGATCAGATGTACCTTCAAAAGAGCATCCAGGGCACCCTGGAGCTCTGATCGAACCAAGAAACACTTATCAAGATTTTCATCTGTTGCTGTAATAGCTTCCCATACTCTTTCAGATATTCCAGAACCTATCTCAGGTCGGACAGTGTTTACCCAGTCACCATGATTATTTCTGAACTCAACTCTGTCAACAGAATGTGTGGAGCTTTTGTTAGAAAATTTAGAATAAGAAATTATGTTTAACAAAACAAACGCTCAATCTAAAATTATTTAGTAGTAAGATAAAACTACCGAAGAAGATGGAGTTACATGGGAAATCAATTCTCTCTCACAAGTTTGCCAACGCATTTTTACTGAAAATGGTTGTATTCTCTCTTTTATGAATTATAGGATACCAAATACCAACAGAACATTACTAATCACACAGTTCTCATTGAACCTATTATCCATTCTAACGAATGAATTGTTCACTTGCTGATTTATGTTTTATTTGTTATATGATACCTAAATAATCATAAAATACCATTAGTTACAGCTCTCCTCATAAACGCAGGATGTTTCATTTAAATCTACAATTTCCAATCATATTAATGATGATGAGATAAATTGCAGCAGTCAACCAACCATGATGGATATATAATAGAAATTTTGATGGAGATGAGACAAAATTACAAAAATGTCAAATTTAGAAGGAAAAACTGTGGATTTCAACTTGAGGCTCTAAGGCAAAATAAGAAAAATTATAATAGATATCTGAAATCAATTAGATTTAATTTTTAGACAATTATATCAAAAAATACACATATAATGAATTGTACAATCCATATGCTTGTAGATAGTGAATTGCTAACCTTGAAAAAAAATAATTTAATATCAAGTGTTTGAAAGGGTCATATTCACTATCGTTGTCTTTGCCACCATAGATACATGAATCAAGCATACTTCATTTCATTACTGTTGAGTGTTATGTCTTATATAATTGGGTAATCGGATTCACATTAAGATCCATTTACTCTACTTTGTATTTATACTCTCTAAGTAACAAGAAAACCCTAATTGTCTTTCTTTTCCCTAATCTCAACTTGGTACCAGATGATTGCAGTTTTGAAAGTCCCATCATGTGCCAACGTCTTCCCTTCCCTCCCTCCCTCTTCACGTAGCCTCTCTCTATCTACATGATGTGTTGATGATCCAACGCAACTTCTTCCTCATTGTTTTTCCATCCAGCGCTCTAGGATCACCCTAGTTAGGTTCTACTAGCTTCATTAAACCGACAATACAAATTGAAATTCGACCAATACATACCCAATATGGATAAGAGCCCCATTATCGGATCAATTCTTATAAAATATGATCCATATTGCCAAAATTTTGATGATAAGGATCAAGATGACATACCATTATAGAAGGTAGCTAGTATCATAACAAGAGATATAGAAAATCAAATATCCTTTACAAAGTAATGCATCACCATTAACCAAGTTTGATGTAGGCAGTAGATGATAGGTTTGTATTCAAGCCATCAAACACCTCCAAATACTTTAGGAATAACTCTATTTTGTTGTACATAAGAAAAAAAAGACCATAAATGATTGAACCTACAATGAATGTAGAAATTGACAAATAATGTACACCAACAGCAAGTAAAGGTTCATAGCAGGTATCAACAATGAATGAATAGGTGGGAGTATCTAGAATCTATTTGTGGTATTTTAAACTCCCATAAGCATATAGGTTGAAGTGAGAAACACCTACTTCAAATTTAGAAAATCTATAGTTTCTTTAGTGGGAAAAGCTAGATAATGAATACTTCTAATGCCATAAATTCCTTTCAGTGAAGATAGTTATATTTGGCACCAAAACCATATTTAGACGGAACAAAGATGAATATTTTTCCTAAGGGTTTTCACTGCAATTTATTAGATGATTTGCAAACTCAAGCGTGTTGCAGTAAATCCAGAACCCATTGCTTTAAAGGGTGATTTGTTGGTCAGAAGTTTGTAGATATACAATTAGCCATGATTGGGCTACGTCTTTGTGATAATAAGATATCTCCCATAATAAAAGCTATGCACTTTTTATTTGGACCAGTGTTTTGCCGTGATATATCATATGACTGTAAATGTTGGTTCTAAATATATGATACCTTATGATTGAGATCAAATAGCATAGTTCCTTTGTTTACAAAATCATTTCACGATTAATCCACTTGTGTGATTTTAAAAGGAAAGTTTCGTGAACTCTGAGAAGACCAAAACATCTAAGAAAGAAACTCGAGATTCAACAAATGACCAAAGAGCTACCAAGAAATACACTAGACTCACATAAAGCATATATTTTACACACCTTTGCAGTAGACGCATGGCACTTGAAACAGCTAATAAGGATGACACTGAAGGTCCATGATCACCAGAATGATCAACCATAAATGTCTTTAAGCTTGGAACTTCAGCACTAATATAGCATCCCAAATTTTCATATTGTAATATATGACCTTCCATAAAAGTAGTGTCATGAACTAGTCATTTGAAACTAAAATTTGATATCACACTATAGCAGAATAGTTTCAAACAAGAGAATATAAAAAGTATGTCCTACCACCCAATATTTTCTCGACTGATGCCATCAGTACTTGAGAAGTTTTATCACCTTGAAAGCTTAGGATTTGGAAACAATCATTAGGAATAATAACTTTCGTGGGTGGAAGGATTTCTGATTGAGGCAGTGACAAAAGTACATGCCCTACTCGTTTTAAGATTTCAGGATCCCTAGCAAACCAGCCTGCATGAAAATTTCATTAGTAACATCCAGTAAAGGGTGATGAAATGAAAGCGGTCAAGCAGAAAAAAGAGCTACACTGAAATATGAACAAAGACATGTAGCAGAAAAAACATAACTTTGGACACATACAATATACATGCATTATATATTTGTGAGTTACAATGATCTTGTTCAAGATTGACATCAGTTACTTTGGAATACATGTCAATTACCAAATTCTAATGCTATGAAAAATCTTGAGATGTTTGAACTTTATAAATTGCGTTAATAAGACAGAAGCATGCTGAAATGACCACCCTATTTTTAATCCTACAAATTTGGTAGACTTAATTGAGCCTCAAATCCAACAAAAGCATTGTCACTGGGATGGGCCCATTTTACTAATCAATCTGCTTTGGTATACAATGGGCTTCTGTCTCAATTGCTTGTCCTGAATATGCATGTGAATAAATTCTGATTTTCTAGGAAGATTATTTTGATTACTAGATGGAAGGAATGTTCACGAAAATATTTATGTCTAACCAGTAATGGAAGATATAAACACGTCAATAAGAAGAAAAGCAAGCAATTTGACAGCAACATACATTTTTTTCTTCAGGTAACAGTGTTAAGTTGGTTATTAACTTATTATATGGATACCAGAGGCATTTTTTTTTGAATGTTAATATCAGAAAAGTATATTAAAAAGAGTACAAAGGGAGATGCTGGGGTCATAAAAAATGGAAGAATCCATCAATAAGAGAAAAGGTACTCCATGAGTGGAACAGGAGCAAGAGAAAAACAAAAAAAAATGAGAATCACAAGATCTCAACTCAAAGTAACCACTACTAACAATATGGCATCAGCTAAGTGTTCACGTTCATTTACTGACTAGATACCCTGGGCAATCAGTGATGGTTGCATCAATCACAATGGAAGTGTGGTTAGCGTTTTTGGTACACAAAATTCACCAATGCCTTCAAATTTGACAAATTATATAATACTTTGGTCAACCTAGGACACAATATAGCATGGAAAAATAACCAAATTCTTTCATGAACAACGTCTAGTTCACTGGTCCTATGGCAGAGAGGACTGGATGGAATCTATATTAATCCTCTGATGGACAATGCTAAGCAGAAATTCGGCAAGCTGAGATATTTGGATATTCAAAGAAAAAATGCCACCAATCCTCTGCACTATTCAGGCAAAATAGGTGCCAACTTACATAAAAAAACCACACCATTTGACAGAGAACTTACTCAAACATCGTTATGTGGAAAATGCCATGCAAGGAATAAACTTGAGATGACGTGCAATTGTTCTGTGAAAATACAAGAGATAGGTTGAAGTGACTATTTTTATTAGCAAATATAACGTCTTTATATGCAAAGACAAAAATAAAGGAGACAAATACAAGTTAAGAAATATAAGACTAAACACAAATAACACGTAATATCTTGATATTCTAATAGTCTCTCTCAAATCAAAACATCTAACTAGCATCAAACTTAATGAAAACTTAAACATAGTTGAAAAAACAATAGACACATAAAGAAACATAAAAAATCAAATACTGTAACAGAAGTAGTAGTGAAGACAAGTTGAGATAGTAAAATAGATAACAAATGTGATTTATCTTCACGAAGTAAAGACGGATAAATAGATATGGCACATACTTCGGATCTTTTGTGAAATTATTTTTTTTTCTAACTTTTTCTCTCTATTTTTCTCTTTTCTCTTTGTATTAAAAGCCTTCCACCATTTTTTGATACATTTTTCCTACAAAAAATTCTTTTTTCCCTTTTTTTTCTGTTTTCTCACTATCTTTTCTCTTTTATGATCAAACTATAGTTACTCAAGGGTGCCCCAAGAGTGCCTCCTATTTTCCTCTATTTTTCTTTTATGCCTGAGGAGAGAGCAACTCCTATCCCAGATTGGTGGCAGAAGGAGGAGACCAATTCGTAGCACCGCACAAGAGTGTGGAAGAAAAGAAAAGGAGGGGTCTGGTCTTTTGGTGAGCATTTTATTTTTCCCCCAGGTGGCAATAAGAAGGGGCAAGACCTTACTTCCCATTTTGGTATTTGGCCATAGGTGAAGAAACAAGTGGGGAATAGTGGAAATCATGGTCCAAGGCCCAGGTGTTGAGGCATGGAAGGGAGCTCGGCCCCAAGCTCTGACATAAGTCTTCATGACCTTATGCTCAAAGATGGTAGACCTGGCTCATAGGGTTTGAGTCAGGAAAACTCAAGCTCTACCGAGATGAGGCAAAATAGTTGAACTGCACCAGTTTGATCTGGGTGGTAACATAAGATAATTTTATGCAATTATCGAATGATTTTAGGTGACTGATAAATGATTTTATTTAGGTAATTAAATATGTTTTAAAACGTAACATAATTTTAAGAGATTATTTTTAAAGGATTAATTAAGTGAAAAGTGATTTTTAGGTGGATTAGAATACAATAAGGCAAAATACTAGAGGTGAGGGGAGAGGCAGAAGAAAGGAAACAAGGAAACTTGCTAGGTTAAGGAATAACCCTATATGGTGACCAACAATCGCAACTAGGTTCTTAGAGAAGGATGTCAACACTTACCAACAGTATCAAAACTCTGAGCCATAGGAACAACACCAGCATTGGAAACAATTGCATGTGAAGGCCGAAATCCAAAAATGCCACAGTATGCAGCAGGAACTCTCACACTTCCACCAGTATCAGTCCCTGATCAAGAAATATAATTTATTGATTTGTAGTTCACCATAAATTAAAATATACAAGTGACATAAATAAATATAAATGGATTGAAAGGTCTGGGAAGAAAACAATATATTTCTGCCAAATTTTGTTGCACCAGTATCAGTATGCCTCTTCACTACATTCTTGAAGGTAAGAATGGATCTAAGGCAGTGTACAATCAGACCTTTCTTAGATCCCACCTTAGAGGAAACCTTGTGTATAAAGTTTGTCCTTTTTGTTGCCAACCCCACTCACTAGGTTTAAGCCCATTTATTGTCATTATTTTTGTACCAGTATGCTTATCACTTCCATAATAAAGAAACCAAGATATAATAGTAGCAATAACAGAAGCCAACAAATGACAAAGAAGAGTCTGGACAAGCATAGAAGACAGGAAACAGAAGTGAATGTGCTCTAGAACTTTCTCATTTACTAAAGTCAGCATATACCTCTGTAACTAGTCACTGTCTCATTTGGAATTTAGGCCAAGGAGAAATATTTATAAAAAGATCAAAAGTTTGTTCAAAAAGGAACCCTCCTCTTTCATGTTTCTAATGCTCACATAAAGGATTTTGGTCCATCGTACTAGTTCTTTGACTTCAAGAATATCCCTAGCCTCAGTGGGCTTGCTTTTTTGGTTATCAACCAGGAGTAATACTTCAAATAATTAGAAAGCAATAAATTTTCGTGCACGTCCTCCCACTTGTGCTTGTAATTTCTGGAAATATTCAAGCAAGATAATTTGTACCACAAAAGACCTACTTACACTCATACACGTAAAACACAACCCCTTAGTTGCATCAAATTTGGAATCAAACATCACTAGTATGTTTTTTTATCATTTCACAACACAAAAATAAATCTTAACATTTTGCTCTAGATCTCCTTCACAACTTTATTTTATCTCGAGGCAAGCCAAAATCAACTTCTTTTTTTAAAAGTCTTTACCAGTTCCTGCCAAGTTTTGGGCACGATTCCCAAATATTTTGCTTCTATTTTAGTAAATACTTGGGTATTTCTAATTTAATTTCCTTGTTTTCCATCAGATGAGTACGTAAGTATTGAACCATGCATCCCCAAGTGTGATATAGCTTCCCAGCTGACACCACGTTAATTACAAATTGGACCTTTTATTTCACTTAATATGCCAAAAAAATCAGGATATTTGTGGACATTTTACGATACATTGAGCACCCAACATATTCATACTCTATCTGCAAATCACTTCTCAATACTCTGAATTTATATCTCAGATAGAAAATAGCATACAATAAAAATTAAATTTTGAACTAACTTTTTGTTTCATAATGGATACAGGAAATTGCAAACATGAATTTTTGAGCTCTGGATTTTATCTGTTAAGTGTACTACTTGAATTACCCATAAATAAAAGGTTGAGCCAATCAGAGAAATTGTAATGATCCTCATGCAGCATCATGGATGACTCCATGTTCACAAACCATGATGCTAAATCTGGAAATCGTGTAGAATACTCACCTAAAGAGAAATCAACCAGACTAGCAGCAACTGACACAGCCGATCCACTTGAAGATCCGCCAGGAACCCGATCCGGGGCAGCTGGATTCACAGGTGTTCCATAGTGCTTATTTTCTCCATTTATACTGAAAATTAACGATAGAGCTCATAAAACAAAGACGTGCCACTCAATGCACAACACGAAGCTTCTTCAGAAAATTAACCAAGGTTTGGTAACGGAAATTACTGGAATAGGCGTTTAGGCTTGTGCTGAACGTATGACTCTTACTTTTACTAAATATCTATATCAGATTTTCTCTTTCTAACCTGTAAGCCATCTCATCCATCACCGTTTTACCGACACAAGTTGCACCGGCTTCAATTAGCGCCAAAACAGCTGGAGCTGTTGCAGTAGCTGCTGCATGAGTATTTCCCCAGTCCGGATTACCAAACCCGGTAACGTAACCGGCGACGTCAAATCTGCCAGGAGCAGAGGAGTGAAACACAAGTTTAGACAGACAAAACGAAAAATCCAAAGGCAAAAAAAGAAAAAGAAAAAGAAAGTTCGATACATCTGATTTGGTTGATTTTCACTCTAATCATGCAATGATCATGTAAAAACAGGAATGCCGTGGAAAAATCGAATCAACCGACTCGCAACGTACGCACATGTCCTTGACGGAGAAGGTGAGGCCATGGAGAGGAGGGAGTGAGGGGGGAGGGTTGGGGGGCGGGCGGAGCTGGAGCCTCTGGATGAAGGCGCCGAAGCGGTCGTCGTCATCCTCCTCTCTCGCATTCAGGTCCATGGCCTCCCGACGCAGAGGATGGGTGGTTCTACAGTGATCGCCACCGGTGGATGAGGGTCTGATTCAAAATTTTATAAAATTATCTTCAAGTAATAATTATAAAAAATAATAGATAAAATAAATAGATAATAAATGTAATTTAAGGAAGGTCTGTACATATAAAATTCTTAGAAAATGAAAAATAAATTTACGAGAAAGACATTTTCTATTGATCAAAAATTTAATAGTATTTGTACGAAAATCGATTTCTCATGATTTTACAACGTGATCATTTTCATATGATTTCTCAACCAAACATTCATACTTTCTCTTATGAATAGACAAAAGAGAGATTTAAATACAAACACCCATTTAAATACAAATTTTAACTACCTTAATTATTACATGACTTTAACTTTAACTCTTTCTAACTTTCAAAACTAAGACCCTAAACGAGATCTTAAACTTACAAAATCAAAAGGATGATAAAAGATTGCCAAGACTTGACATATTTCGTATGTACTTTACACTTGCAACATCACCCAGTGACTGATATATCTTTCCTCCTAAAAGAAAAAAGAAAACTACTTGATAAAAACTTCTTAAATAAGTATCGAGGAACAACGATACTACAAATATCGAAGGTAAATATGTAATGAAGTTGAAGGTAAATTTGAAAAGTTGAAACTATATAATCTAATAATAAACAAACACAACTCTAATTTTAACTCACAACAGTTCTAACTAATAACTGTTATAATATAACTTCAACGTCCAAGAGCCGTAAACAAATGCAACTCAAGGTTTCATTTCTAGAGTTTTGAACGAGCTTATGCTGTCCCAGGAACTACTTCATGATATTACTTGTCACCAATACATCCCTCGTAATGCTACTTGTCCATATCACCTTCATATCTTTAAACGAATGAAAAAGCAATCTTACAATATATGTAACAAATGATAACCATTATCTTATGATATTTATTTAATCCATCATGATAAGAACATCTGGATTTCAAAACCTGGCAGAAAATGTGAAGCTTCATCTAAAACCTCATCCTGCAAGTTAGGTCATCCATGTCTGAATGTAGCTTGTCGCAGAGATCCCCCACCAAACTCTGCATCATTCATGGCAACTGCAAATAAAAAAGAAAATCTCAATCAAATGAGGTACAATCAAATGCACAGAAGCCTAACATACACATCCAAAATGTGAATAGATCTTAGAGGAAATAGCAGTATCATCTGAAAATTCAGATACAAATTCGGAATGAATACTAAGATCTATACAGATTCCATTATTGGCAGTGCATACATGCATAATGTATTAAATCCAATGGATAAGGAATGGCAATATTAGAATTATTTCCCATCTCTAAAAATAATCAAGATACTACTTGACAAAGGAACATGCATTTTGTTTGCAACAAATCTTATGTCAGGGATTGTGCAATATGCAATATTCGTAACAATGATGATATCAAATAAAACATATTCCATAAATAATATAATGTACTTAAGCGTGTATATTTGACTATTGCAGAACACCAATTTGCACATGAACCGAACACAATACACAAAAACCACATGCTACTATTTTTTTTTGAAAGGTCACATGGTACTAATTTAATGTCTTAAAAATCAAAAAGATTTTTGACATTGTTGCAATTGAAACCATTGGTTGCACCAGAAAAATGTCAAGCTGAATATCACAAAGCATAACCTGCATGGAGTAAGAAAAAATAGGGATACCTCATAAAAAATACATAAATTTTATAATTCCACTACTAAAGTGACGGTATAGCCTTGTTCTGCACACCTCAAACCCAAAGAAGTAACAGCATATATACATCATTCTCTGTTGTTGCGGATGTAGAATGGAAGAGGGGTGACTTGAAGAAGTTTGAAAGGCTAACTTTTAAATGTCATCTTTCAGTTGTAATCCACATCTTCGTCAGAGACATACAACAATGGTTCTTCAAGCACTGAAACTTCAGTAGATGCGCTCCCAGAACTAGACATGGCTTCAATGTATAATTTGTCATATGCTTCAGGATTTAAGCATGACACCAGGAACAGTTCTAATTCATCAACAAAACGCATTGCCCATTCAGAAATAAAAGGCTTTGCAGCATCAGCAACCAGCATCTTGAATTCCTCCCTCTTTTGCTCATATGCTCCTCGAGAAATATCATGCAAGTGTCTACAACCATTTTGTGAGTTAGGAAACACTTTCAGAGAAATGATTTTCAATTAGACATATATGTTGAAGGCATGCTAAACAACTAATAGAACAGAAATGAATAAGAAATGACGCAGGTTATAAAGTTACAAAGCAATCCCAACTCAAGGCCAATTACAATAAAGTTTGCAACTTCAACAACAAAGTGATTGTAATTATCAAAAAAAACATAGTGGTTGTTGTCCATTATGTATAGGGGTTGAACACCGAGAAACTTAAAAATAGTACTATGGCCAAACATTAACGAACCCAATCATTTCATCCCAAAACAATGGGTACTCCATGTCCATGCTCATACTCCAAACCTGTCACTTCTCCCCATTTGCAAAACTCCTATAAGATACAATAAAAGTAGAAATCACATAACAAAGTTTCATGATATCACTAATGGGATAAAAGGTTTACCAAAGACAAGTATATAAATAACTTTGTCTAATGCAATTTGGGAGGAGGCATATATAGTGTGGGGGAGGAACCCACGCAGATACACCTAAAACACTTATACATTATTTTCTTTTACATTTCTGTTTAAACTAGAGTATCTAACTTGCAAGAAATACATGCATAAACAAATCAAAACAAATTTAACAAGGAAATACAAAATAGACAGACATTAATTAGAAGTAGCAATAATGTTGCACAAGTAAGAAAAATGGTCAAATTCTAAGAGACTAATAACATCATTAGACTCAATCAATATATGAACACCTATACATACTAATAGGTTAATTCGTTGTTTATATCATTAAACTTAATCAACATATAAATATCTATACATACTAAAAAGCCCATACAACACACTCCTACAAATACTAATACAACCATCATCAATTATCCAATAAAGGTAATAGGACAACACCATCTAACATTAAGACTAAACTTGCAGAGAACATAACTTATGGAGCAACACTATTACAACATTGATGCTCACACGAGAAAAGTACAACTAATTTATTAGAGACTAATAATAGACTATTAAACATTTTTCCTGTCTTCTTTTTCTCTCCTTATTTTTTTCTTTTTTTTTGAACTTCCACCATTTTTTCTATTTTATGCTTCTTTGTTGTTCTCTCTCTCCTTCATCCTTTTCTTTCCCTTTTTTTCTTCTTCATTTTTTTTTCTTTTCTTTCCCCTCTTTCCTCCTTCCCTTTTTTCTCTTTTCTTTTTTTCTATTTTTTCCCTTTCCTTTCTCTTCTCTTCTACTTCTCCCCATTTATTTGCAACTGTCTGTCTCCCCTCTAAAACCTAATGGTGCAAGCAGCAATGGTGAATAAAGGACCAAGCAGATTAATAGCAACGTTCCCCAAAGCTTGCTTTTGCACTTATCCATGGCCTTCAAACACTTGACATCAATAGTTGGGTATTGTAAGAAGTGGCCAAGTGGATGGGGTGAGTGGAGACAGAAGATATCTAGCTCTTTCATTGCGGAGAGTATGATTGGAGCTCACCTACCATGAAACATGCTAATTGTCAAGCAAAAGCCACTTTGGGGATCAATGTCAGTGGTGGTGGTGCTAGCCATTGTTTGAATTTTGGAATAGGTTTTTCAACTTCTACTCAACTTTTATGTGGTACTCAAAAGAGAGAAGATGGACAATAGTTGATGGCAAGAAAAGGAGTCTAGAAGCAAGATAGAGAGATAAGCGATGTAGGGTGGTGACAACAACAATAGAAAATCTACACAAGCAGCAAGCAACTAGACACAAGAGGACTTGGGACCATGTGCAGAAGAAGAGGAGAGGAGTAATGGTAGTAAGGAAAGGAACAAGAGGAGGGAGGCTGACAGTAAAGACTAAGAGGTGGAATGAAAACCTAGAAGCAATGAGAAGAGGCAAACAAAGTGAAGGAAGGTTGAATGGTAGTGAATAGTAATCAATGTTTAGGGAGGGAGAGTGGTGGATTAGGAGATGGGGGCAGGGCAGATGACTTAGGAGCTAGCAACACTAGAGGTGGTGACATTAACAAGGCTAGCAACAACAGTGGTAGTTGGGAGGAGGGTGTAATTAGGTTTCCGTCCTCCTACAATCCTACCTAGATCTCTCATCCTTAATGAACTCTTAAACCTAAATTCTAATATCATATTAGAACAAAAGAAATGAATGAAAGAGAATGATATTCATAACAAAACATACGGTCTTTATTTCTAGAGTCTACACAAACAGGATAAAAATCACTTAAACAATATGAGACTAAATTTGCACACACCCCTAAAACCCTAATACATTATTTTCTCTATTAAACTAAATTTCTCCCTAGTGAAATGTATAGAATTTCTCAAACAACTCTAAATATATTTTTCTCATATTTGTAAGTGGCCTTTAGTGTATCAAAGATTTTGATGACAATGTGAAGAAGCATCACACTACAAGCAATGCTAGGCTCCATACTAGTGTTCCATCCTAAGACCTTTAAATCCAAATAAATAAAATAATGGAATTGGGTAATGAAAGAAGGAAATAGGCAAAAAGAGAGGACATGAAAAATAAAAAATAAAAGGTTTGTAATGGTCAACTAACTAATCAACTCCATGCTCTAGGTTAATGAACATTATAAATGACACCATAACTCAAAATGGTACCATATTTCTCTTCTCCAAATAACTCAACCCTCTTCAAACATTCCCATGAGTCCATGATCTCTCCACCCAAAAAAACCTACATGAGTTCTTTGTAATTGAGAGAAAAAGGAGAAAAGCAGAAATTGAGAAGTTGGAGAAGAAATGAAAAGAATTTGAAGCAAGGAAAAGGAAGACATGTAAAGGGACTTAGGGATAAGGACAAGGCAAGGAAGGCAAAGAAGAACAATAAGTTTAACCAAATCTATGATTTATTTGTTTGAGACTTTAATTTTCATGAATTTTATTGAAAAATTGTCTGTCATTAATATATATGCAATGTATGAGATCTTGCATGGATTTCTTTGGTGTCCAGATATGATTTCACCTTTTATTTTTTAAGGGTCATAATTGAACCGTATATGTATGAAAAATTAATGAATAGCAATTAAAATGAGGAATTACATATCAAATTAGGGTTTTAATGCCACCCATTGAATTACCTGATTTATTTATGATTTTCGATGTGTTTCAAATGATGTTGATGTGGAACTGAGGTTGCAAATGTTTTGTGCAAGTTTTGAAGAGATTTGGAAGATGTTTCAAGGCTTTCATTCAAAAGAATTTACAAGATATAGCTTGATCTGTCATTGCTACTGGATCAATCAACTATTCAATTGTCCTTTTCATGGTCATTAACAAACAGTTTGCATTTCAGTGACCACAAATTTGTCTAAAAGAAATAGGACGTGCACCACCCTTAACCAACCAACCATTTGATTGACTGGCAAGTAACCACCACAAGGTGACAATTGTTCCAAGCAGAGTTGGTTTTTGTTTATTAAGACATGAATTAAGATGATACTAAAGACATATGATAGGAATAAGAATGAAGATTTATGGTTATGGATTAAGAAAAGAGCATAAACCTAGTTTAGCAAAGATGGAGAAAAGTGGCATTGGCGGCAATAATAAGTCCAAGTAAACACACCATCCAATAAAGTGGAGAGTCGAGTGCATAACAAGACTTAATTAGCATGAGTAGCCTTCATCATGAACCTAAAGATGATAATGCATATAGCATGCGTTTTTTATAAATATCCTTAAAAGGAATAAAAGACAAGGAGGCAAAGATTAGATGTGTCTTAGTTGTATGACCGTGTATACCAACAGTAGGTAGCTTAAAGATAATTGCCAAGAAAGCAAAGATAAAGCCATGAAAGTAATAATCAAGACAATGAAAGTAATGGAACAAGATTAATATTAAGAATGAAGAAGCAAATATAAGAAAAGAACTAAAAGACATAATAAAGGCATGTCTTCTAATGCCAAAATATGTCATTATGGGTGCCTGTACTATTACAGGGGGGAATGTTCGGTACTGATTCTTATAGTACTGTTGGGGGAGTCGATAAACTAATTCCTGTAGATGTCTATTTGCTGGGCTGTCCACCTAAACCGGAGGCAGTTATAGATGCTATAACTAAACTTCATAAGAAGATATCTCGAGAAATCCATGAAGATAGAATTGGGTCTCAACAAGAAAATTGATGCTTTACTACCAATCACAAGTTTCATGTTCGACGCAGCATTCATATTGGAAATCATGATCAAAGATTGCTCTATCTTATTTAATTAAGTTTCTAGTTAAAATTATTACTGACTTATGACTTTGCCAAACATTTTCTGCTAATGATTTTTATAACTGACTGTGCTTTACAATTAGAAATACATGCATGTTTAAGTCTAATTGTGTGTTTCTATTGGTCGCTAAGTAAAACTTAACAGTACAAATTTTCTACTGCAAGTACTAAAGACAAAGTTCCTTGGACGACTACCATTCATGTACTTATAGAACCCATTGATGGACAGGAAATTGTAACATATCTGGGAATGGCTATTGTGTAGTGTGAAAATTTAAAATGCTACAATACTTTGCACTGATCCTGAAATAATTATATCATCATTTAGACATCAATCAACATAGGTTACATCTTCCACATTAAGAGGCACCTGTGTCAATTACATCTTTCTATAGGCAGCAACAAACATGTCAAAATTCTTGGACACAACAAATAATTACTACCATTCAACCAAGGTTATTAAAATGCCAAAGCACCCAAGCAATAGTGTTGGATGCCTAGAGTGTTTGGGTGCCCATATTAATATGTATTTTCATTTAAAGATATGAACACACACACACACACACATACATATATATATAACTAAAAAAAAGCATTCAAACGCCGAACCATATTATGAAGCCAATTAGGTGACACTTGACAACAACACAACTGTTATATAGGTTTTTCTGGACCATATAATGGAACTCGTACAGAACAATCAAGTGCAATAGGACAAGTAGGAACAGGAATGAAAAAGCTTCGTGAGAACATCCACATAGGTTCCATGATGCTCTTCTGATCTCTGTGGAAAGGACAAATTGAAGGGATATTTCTCTATCAGGAAGTACAAAATCTTTTGTAGAGTATAGGCTAACCTTTTCATGAAGTCCTCCAGTACACCAAGTATGTGATGCACAACAACATCAACATCCTCCACCTATACATACAATAACTTTAAAATTGATCAGAAACAAAATAAACACTAGAAATTTTCATTCAATAATCAATTTTTTATTATAATTGAACACATTCAAATGTTGGGAAGAAAGAATACAAAGAAACCATGTTTTCAAATAAGAGCAGCTTAGGCAAAAAATACAATGTAGATTGTATTATTTATCTTAAAATAAAATTTTTATTTGATGATTAATTTTTAGGTTATAATTAACCATATTACATGTTTCAAAAAGATATAAGAGCAATCTAGGTGGAAAAGAAAACAGAACCTCAATTGCAATCATGGCTATTAAGGCTCCCACCTAGGCTGTGTGCTCTTGGGGCTCCAGGCACTAGCATGCCTAGACTTGGTGGGTGCCTAGCTAAGTGCTTGGGCACCGCTTGGGATATATGCAGCTCCCTAAAAGATCTACAATTTTCCACGCTTGACCTATGTAATAACATTAAAATTACAAAAGATATATGCAGCTCCCTAAACAAAACATTAAAGCTACCTTTTCAAAAATCAGTGAAGCTACAAATATTCTATGAAAATAAGGAAAATCCTTTAAAAAAATAGAAAAAGAATGGAAAATGTACCCAAACAATCTTATAACTAACCTAAGGAATCCAACTTCAATTTTGTGTCAGACATTGATCTGACGAAAAAGGAAATATATCAGAAGTTTGGTAAAATCACAAAGTCCCTCAAAAAGGTATAAAAAATACAAATTCCAATGTGAAATTTTAAGACAAACTAAAGTAGTCAGAAATACGCATCTAAGAATGATTTCTAGGCATTTATGAAATTGAAAACACATTATACTACCCGTTTAAAGTCATAGAATTCAATAAAAACACATAATACTGACAAAGAAAATGTTCTTGGTATTCAAAAAAATACAAAGCTTACCTGGTTTGAAATAGGATTTCATTGCTTAAATCTACTAAAAAATACGTTGAGATATAATAAATAATCATTAAATCAGCCTAAAACAGCAAAAGAAATCAGAAATTTTCATTTCAATGTCATAAAACTCTAAATCTACATAAATCATCAATTATGCAATTACATATACCTTACATCTGACTTAAAATATATTGAAAAAAAACAAATCAGTAAAAAAAATCCGAAAAATTAAATCAAGACACTTAAGAAACATTCAAACTTAGAAAAACACTAAGAAAATTTTTAAATAACCTTATATCCAAAATCCAAACTTAAAAAATGTCATTTGTAGAAAAAGTACCTTAGATCTTCAATAGGGATGGAAAAAATACCTTATATCAACTAAAAATGATGGCTGTGAGGTGTTCTTATGAATCTGGTGGTTGGTTGGAGTTCACCAACGAGTGATGGAAGCAGATTTTGCAAAGAAGATGCAGTTCTGACAAAATTTCAGCAGCTCTGATGAAATATCATGCTTGGAAGAAAAAGGAGAAGAGGAGAAAGCCTTCTGTATTGAGAGAAATGGACGAGAAACCAAAATATGTAAAGAGAGGTTGCAATGATCACATAGGTGCAAGCAATTGATGTATGACCAAAGTTGGAAAACTTCACCAACACAGGATCCCACCAGTATAAAAAATGCAAGATTTTGTTTGATATGCCAACATGCAATGAAATTTCTGGTGAAATATTGCATCCACTAAAATACAGGAAGATGTTGTTTTGGCCAACTGAAGATACAGACACATGACTAAATTTCGGCAACAGATGTCAAAGTTTGACACCATGATCTAACCTAAAATATCAAGACATGAGAAATAATGAAAGAGGAAGATATAGCTTATAAGATGGAAATCAAGTGATTGGACAAATTTCCACCAGAACAGCTTACAAAGGAGGCTAGTTGGCCGGCTAAAGATGACAAGGAACGTCCTACACACCAGTAAGCATCAGAAGAGGGGGAAAACAGTGATAGGAGAGGAGAGAAGCGGCTGTAGTGTTGACCAATAATTCATGTGTGCTGGCTAATAATCGTTTGTTAAGAAAAAATACACTGAGTTGACTGACAAAGTCAACCCAATGATATAGAGGTCAATGAACTGCACTGTCTGGTGTGCCTGCTAATATCCATACACATCAAATCAAGCCCTTGGATTATCACCAACACATATTGACACTCAACCCTATGTTCGTAGAATATTGTTGAAGCTGATTGAATCATCAATAATATCATTAGCATGAATGAGAAGTTCTTTGTTCCCAAATATTGATCTAATCTCAACATTGAGTGGCATAGTGATGATTATCTAGATCTAACCTGTGAGTAAGCTAACATTTTCTGAAAAGAACTAGATGACACAACCTTTTTCTTGACTTTCTCAATTCAAAGGGTAACAATTTTTACAAACTTTATTTTTTGTTACAATTGGATCATTTTTTCCCAAATGGTGCGTACTTCCATACCAATAGATCATAGATCTACATAATCATTATCAAATGACCACCTTATGTGTAATGAAAAGTAGTGGAGGAAAATGAGTAAAATAAATAGAATGAGGTACCATTGTAAGTGCCTGAATCTCTCTTCTCAGCCACTGCTCCAGCCATTTATTTTGCTTAAGATAGTGACGACCTTGCCAATATCGTTGAACATTGACTTTGAGATATAATATGCCTGTTGCAATTGATTTTCAGGTCCTGACAAACCATAGAAATGAAAAATGCAATATTGATAGAGAAGAACAATTACCTGGGTTACTATCATAACATTGTCTTCTAAAGACATGATCTCTAGATGGGAAGCTGTTCTGGCTACAAAGCAACACACATGTAAATAATGCTGGAAAAATATATATAACTGAAAAGAAACTTAGAATGCGATTAATGTGACAACCTGTTATCAGGACCATGTTTAACATAATGTCGCTTAAAATAATTGTTTCTCAGACCATGTAGAATTGAAAAATTCTCAGTCTGCATCATAAAAATTATGAAGATACTTCACACAATTGCTGATGCTATAATATGAACAAAATGATATGGATAAGATTGGCAGTATGAAGGGTGCAAGTGAAAATACATAGCTGATCAGTATTAGTATCACAAGTTTTAACCAAACGAATATATAAACCCAAATTTCAGAAAGATGTGTCTTGTCCAGCATTCCACTATACAATAAGGGGATTCCAATTATGCATAACCTTACCCCGGTAAGATGGAGAGGTGATTTTTTAGGACTCAAACTTGTGACTGACAGATCACAATGGAGAAACCTTACATTGTGGCAAGGCTTACTCTCTTACAAATTATTAGAAGACATGAGAAAAAGTTTGCTCCATTTGAATTTGATTGAGCTTTCTTTTGAAGAAGGGTAATGATAACTTTTATTAAGTTCCATTATGGTACAAGCTGATCAAGAAGGTCTATCAAATGAAATTGATTGAATTTAGGTGACCAAGTTATCTTTGTTACAAAGAACATTTTATTTTGAAAAAGAAAGTTTATCCTCATAAATAGGAGATGAAATTTGAACAAGTAAATTATTAGTCAGTATTTTATAGTATAGATGAGCTAATTTTTCCTTAGCACTTCCAATATTGAACTTTGGATAAGTAACTTTGTCCTTATTATTTAGAATGTTGTCATTTAGATGAGTAAATTATCCTCATTCACCACAAGATGATTAACCAGTTATCCTAATTGTTTACACCACCATCATAATGGGGTAAATGTTTGCAAGTCTTGTATTGTATGATCATGTTCTAAGAACGATCAAATTACACAATTGAAGGCATATTCATGGATTTGGAGTGACTAAAAATACTCAAAAGTATGTGATTTTGAGATGAATGGAGAGCTCTCCTACAAGGTAATCCAATCCACCCTCAAGATATTAGTTTCACCACATGTTAGTTTTGTTGATTACAAAATCTAGTCAATATCATTAAAGAAAAAGGACATAAGTCATTATAGAATTTTTAGAAATTTTGTTGAATGAAAATCTGCATAATCCTAGGATCAGTCAACTGTCTTCAAACGGTTAACCAAAATATCATAGTGAAATTGCATGCTTAAAGTACATAAAAATCTATAGAGATTTGGCCAGCTTACTTTAGTCTACACTTAGGCTTTAGGATTATCATTAATTCAAACTTTATAATTTAGTATAGAAAGTCTTCTATGATTGATCAACTGAGTAGCATCAATATAATGACTCATCATACTCTCACATTATTTTCATCATTTCTTATTATTTCCTATTAATTTCAAATGCACAAATATTACCTTAGTATGCCTTATTGGGTTACATCGTACTCAACAAGATATTAATTAAGTATGCCTTGTTTCAACAACACTCTCGACTACATGCATGCCTTTTAATTGATTTACCTATCTAACATTTATTGCTCTTTTTTTTGTCCTTTTTTGTAACAAACAAAATTACATACTTACATGTCACCATTGGTTTTGGATTTTCTAGTCCAACTCCTAATTGAAAATCCCTTTTCTTTGCACAAGCATTGTAATAATTATATGCATCATTTTCTGAAGAAATTTCTATACCAATGTGTGGATTAGAAAAGCCCATGTCTTCCATACCATTCAATATGTCTTCCATTCCAATATAGGCCTCTTCTATACCATTATAATTATCATCAATATAATCCTACATTAATTGATGCAAGTGACATCACAATATGCAAGCAATATAAGTTGCTAAAATCAAAATTTAAATATATTGATCGACATAATATACCTCTAATTGTGTATTACACCATATAACATGTTTTTGAAACATTGTTGGATCATTGATTTCAACATTTTCCATCCCATGAAAAATGTATGCATAGAAAATGTTGATGTTAAGATGAATGATTGTATGAAAACTAAAAAATAACTACAAATGAAATGTAAACAATCATTAACTTGTTTGACACGTTATATTGTTTATTTCAACATTTTCTACACTTAAATTAAAATAATAGGACAGCCCTTCAAATACAAATTTTAGCACCAAAATCTGCCCCAAAAAATGCAATTAATAGCAACAGAACAATTAATGCATCAAACAACTTCCCAAGTTAAAAAACAGATGGTCTTATAGCAAAGAAAATTCTAAGCAGAAATTTTTTATGAACCGTATGCCAGTAAAGCCTAACTTAACCAATATTTTTTCACAATTTCTATTAAAAGTAATTTGAACTAGCAATGGAGTGTATCAGTTATAGAAAATTTGTCATTTGAATGATTATTTAGAATGACTTAGAGATTGCATAAACATGGTGATCTTTTGTATAAATCATGGAAAATTCACATGAAATTTCAATAGATAAATTGCTGCTCCAAATTCTAAGCAAAGTGCCCAAAAATTTCTGCACTACCACTTCCCAAACTCTCCAACGACTTACACCAAAACCTGCTACCAACTAAACGCAAAAACTCCACCACAAGCTGCAATGAACTGCAACAATACAAGCTGCATTATAAATCACTAAATAAACCTAGTGAATGGCGAGTGAGAGGGGCATTTCAGTGCAGTGGACGGGAGGGACATTCCTGTGCAAGCAGTGGTTGGAAGAGATTGTACTCACCTGGGAGCAAGAACAACAATGTGAGCGGGTAAGAGGGAGGGATTGCGGGGAGGAAGGGCGGGAGTGAGGGAGGTCGTGGCAAAAGGGACGGAAGTCCACAAAGGAGGTCATGGCGGGAGGCACGGACTACAGAGGAGGTCACAGGTGGGAAGGATTGTGCGGGGGAAATGGTCGCGGGTGGGAGGGAAGGACGGCACGTGAGATTGGGTGTTTTTTGATTAGGGTTAGAGGGAAATTTAGATCAATAACATTTGATTTGGACCATTGAATTAGACACCTATAGAATTGATTTTCTATAGGTACCACTAAAAAGTATTTTCCCATATAAATAAATAAATAAATATATATATATATGCATGCTTGAAAACTGAAAAATATGTACAGAAATTAACATTTTAAAAAAATTCCTAGGCATCCCAGGACAACACCTCAACTCCTAGGCAACAACCTTGGATGCTTGTATCCTTTCTTAAATTTATACCTTAGTCCCCATTTTATAGTTTTGTTATTGACAATAAAAATGGACTGCCCCTGTCCACGTTTGCAATTGGAACACCGAACTCCTTTTATTGAAACCATGAAAAAAAAAACTACCCAAACAATAAAACATCATGTACAAAAAAGTGTAGTTGTTTATCCCATTTATTTATGCATTAATACCACAAAGTGTAACAGCTGTTGAAACAAACCTTGCATAGAGGGCACTTAATACTGGACAGACAGTGTGTGTGTTTGCTGGAAACAATTTTGGTCCACTGTGCAATACAAATGTAGCAAAATGCATCTGACAATAACAATGATTAATATGTGTTATGAGAGGACTAGAACAAGCACAAAAAATAGCTCAGAAAATAATTTAATACAAACTAGAGATGTAGGATCAAAGAATCAAGTGTGTGACAATTATAGACAAGAATCCAACCACAGACATTGAGTGGTACTTAAATTGGGGTCAATATGCCATGGTTTGTATTTAGTTTACAATGTTCTCAGCAAAAAGCTTAATGTTACATGTCAAGAATAAGAGAAAGAGCAAGATTAATTCATTAAATCTTAATATCTAAACTCTAATACTCTCCCTCAAGTAAAAGCATCCAACTTATTACAAATGTTAAAACAACTTAATAACTTAGACAATACTATACTTAAAGCTTAAAAAACTTTAATAATACTTTCTTTTCTTTTCTGTGCACACTCATTGCACGTGCCCCATCCCCAATTTTTGTTCTATCCATCTTCTCCGTCTGCAACCCCAATGGGTGCAGGCAATGGGCTGCCAAACTAAGGAAAAGAGAGCTACACAAGTAGGAGATGCAATACAAGTGGAGGAAGAGTCACCCAACCACCGTGAGTGAAGAAAAGTCGCCCATTTGTGCATAATAGGTTGAAGAGTTTCCTGTCTGTGCTTGGGTGAAAGAGATTGCCTCTCTTTGTGTGGGTGAAAGATTTGCTTGTCTATGCACAAGAAAAAGAGTCACCCATTTGTGCGCAAGCAAAAGACGTTGCCCATCTATAGACAAACGGAAGAGAGTTGCTCATTGATGCAAGTGAAAGAGAGTCGTTTGCCTGACTGCAGGCAAAGCAGTCACTCATCACAACCACAAGCAAAGGAGAGTTTCCCATCTGTCCATGGGTGAAGAAGTTGCTCATTTGTGGATGAATAGATGAGAGTCGCTTGTTAATATTGCGGGCAGAGGAGAGTCACTCATCTAGTAGAAGAGGAGAAATATGAGTCGGCTGCCATTAAGGCTGAGCAGGAATGGTTGATTAAGAGGAGAATAACAGCTAAGGTTTCCTCCTCCCTACCTTAAAATTTTTCTCTTTTAGACTCTCCAACTCTGTTGCTTTGATACCATGTCAAGAATAAGAAAAAAAGAAAGATTAATTCATTCATTAAACATAAGATCTCTTTTATAGAAACTACATGACACATACAAGTAACACTTAACCAATGTGAGACTAAACTCACTTACACACAAACTCTAATATCTAAACTCTAACATTACACACATAAATATGTTTTATAAGCAACTAGAAAGATGTGGCAGTAGAAAATAAGGGCTCAAAACTCTTTATGAATCTGATTTGTCTCAATTCAGCACTCGGTCATTATCTAATTTGATTTTTCCTATGTTGAAATGCATTTCTAATTAGATTTTAATCATGATAAGCAAAATAAGGTTATCATCGATGAAAAACATGTAAAACTTTGGTAATAAAATGTGGATATAAATGAAAATGTTAACTATAACTATGATAATGAAAATTTCTCAAAACAAGAAAACTGGAAGAAATAGATAAATAAGTTATAATCCTTCGATATTATCTGCTTATCAAAATGATAACATATTATGTTGCAGATAAAAAACAATAGAACAAATATCCATTATCCAATTTCAGAGAAATAGTAACTAGTAAGTACAATAAAAATATATCAGTCAATTAATAAACAAGTACGATGAATCAGCAAGCAAAATGAAGCCAATAGCATGACTGACTGATTTTCAAGCAACCAGGACAAGTAATTCAAGTCACCATAATGGTGCAATCATTGACAGCATTTTTATTGTTGATTCCACACATGGTTTGCCAATTTCATAGATAACCTTCTCAATTAATTTAATGAAGGCTTGGATCTACACATGATAGTTTTAGGAGTACAAAAAATAACAGATGAAGAACAAACATGAACGAACATAGAGGACTTCGATGATAGTTACTCTTAACATTTTTTAACCAACTTGGTGTCAAGTGGAATCTAAAGATATCAAATATCAGGAAAATAAAGCTTATTGAAGATATTGCTACAATTTCCTCTGCTATGGACATGTTCTAAAATTATTAAAATCTACAGCAAATACAAATACGTAAAATGTTTTCTTCTAGGGGGTACATTAAATATCTACTGAAAAACAATGTCAAATAATACAAACGAAAAAACAAAATTCTATGAGAGTAAATCATGGGAAATTATTTTACAGCCAACAGAGAATATAAGTAATGATCGTAGGGCTGAAAGATAGGGATCCATAATATCCAACAGACAAATCTGTTACAGACAAATCTGTTAGTACCTGTTCAAATGTAAACATGCAACTAAAAATCAATTGAAGAAAATACCAAAGAATATTATAATATATTAGAATGTATGAATAAATGGATATTTATATGGATCTTAGAGTTAGGTTAAGTTAAAGTGTCTTACGGGTTTAGTCCTACATTGCTTGTCATGTTTGTGCTATTATGTAATCTTTATATACAAAGGCCTCTTATTAGTCAGTGATATCATTCCACTCTTCCACCATTTCTTATCTTCAGATAATACAAACACAAAAACAAAATTATTTGATAGTATATCACGAGAAAGAACATTTTACAACCAGCACAAAATACAAATACCCACCATAGAGTTGAAATGTAAGCATACACTTCAAAATCAATTGAATATAAATAAAGAAGTCCCATATATAAGTTCATGTCATCATTTTTTCCCCAATACAAGATAATTTTAATATTTTTCTTCACTTGTGACATTGTTTATATCCTACAATTCTCTTTTTGAATTATATGTTTGTCATTGTCAACTTTGACCATTTGAACTTCTATTGGCTTTGATAACATTTTAAATATGCACATTCAATTCAAAATTAATTGGTGATGAAAAGAAGTTGAAACACATCTTATATATAACCTCAAGTGATTTCCTCATTCTTATCAATGTAAGACTATTTCAACAAAAATTCCCATCCTTCCCTTGTTGATTTTGACGTTTCACTCATTAGACTCAAGCTATCTATTGTTTTTTGGCACACAAGAAAGGCAAAGCGGATTTTCAACCATATCTCTACAACAAACAAATATGATCTAACATCTAACATTCTGTTAATCATTAAATTCAACATTGTCAATCTAGAAGAAGAAGAAAAAACAAACAAAATACATACCAACAAATACTTCAATCACTCTACCAAAGAGCATCAACAAAAAACGCAGATTATACAAAATGTCAGCTCACAGGGAAAAGAAGGAAGAGGAAGAAAGTAGGTTAAAGAAGAAGAAAATAAAAAACATGCAAATTACTCATGTGTTGACACTTTAACCAGTGCCTGTGTCAAATTACCATCTAAGATAATAAACATCACTACATGACAAAAAAATAGATGAACAAAAGAACCTAGTGAGTGGTCACACCACCCCAGCATCACCACCACACATTTTGAAGGGAATGTCAAAACTAGCCAAACTCTTTGAAGGGAAAACAAAACCACCCTCCTATTCAATGGTTGTTTTCATTACAGCCACTGGATTTTGATCAAATGGCTCCCCTTTAAAATTTGGACTTCTTTTTATAAAAGTTTAATAGCTAGAATTGAACTAATCGAAAGTTATCAGTTTACTTTTTTCCTTTCCACACATTTTTATGTAAGAAATAATTAGATACCATGTGAGAATATGTTTGAAGGGCTCAAAAAAAGGCAACATATTTACTACTAAGTTTAGGGTTATTTACATGTATATCCTTCAAATTTGATCATATGAGTAATGAGGGCCCATTGTAAACGGATGCTCATTTATCCATAATTGTATAACATAATTCAAATCTTCTCTCATAGCACATAACATGTATTCCCTTCAATTTTTTACATTACAAGTAGACACTCCATATTTGTTATATCACTATATACATATCCTTCTAATATAACATGAATGATGGTAAGAATATACATATGCAGTAGCAAAACAAGTTTGCAGGGTATACATGCAACAAAGATACAATGAAATGAATCAAAGCAAAATCCGAGGTATACAACTATACATGCAAATAACCCATAAATGTAAGGCCAATCCCTAATGGATTGATACAGAGGTTAGCAAATCTAACATAGTATGAAGGCATGCTGGGGCAATGGCCACATCTGTTGCGATGTTGAGCTTGTATTTATGTATGGAGTGTATATGCCCTGGCATAGTGATTTGGAGTGGTCTGTTTTTTTACTATTTTTTCTGTTGCTTATGTTGGTAGGTTTTTGTCATCCTCTTTCTTGAGGTGTGGGTTTCCTTTGTGGTGTCTTGATCTTTGTTGTGGCTTATCTTCCTGATAAGATTTGGTTGCACTTTTTCACTTATATGAGTTGTTTCTTGCTTACAACACAAAAGAATCTCTACCAAATGCATCTATATTTTGTCCACGCCCAAATTCACTTGCTATATCCAAAATTTTCAATCAAACATCTTATCCTCATGCATATCATTGTCTTGGTAAAAGACATCATCACCTCCATCATTATCAGGTGCTCTATCATTCTGATTAGGATCTATATCTATCTACCACTGCACCCTCCAAACTAATGGCCAACCACTTGTCAAACCCTTTATTCAAAAATCTATATGGTCCTCTGAAATAATCAGCATCAATGGACTTGACCCTAACACTCACTCTTTTCCCATCCCCATATCATCATCAGTAACTTTCACACCAATGACATCAACATATCATTGGCAACCCAACTGACATTATCATGGTCTATAAGCAAGCTAATGGAAATTTCTAGCCCATCAATACAGGATACTAGAGCTTACCACTCCTTGTCAGTCAGCTTTTTTTGGAGGAAAAACCAACATCATAGGAAGAGAAGGGACAAGAATTAGAAGAGATATAGCAAATGAGGAAAACATAAATGTGGATGCTTTAATCAAAAAGATCTAGAAAAGATGGAAAAACTGAGGGTGCACGTGGATATTTTAATCAGCATTAACAACTACAAACTAATCTTCGTTAATTAAAAAGGCATATAAAAATTCATTGACATTAAAAATAAAAAATTATAAGGTGATACTAATGCACATATTCAGCAACACTACCATAAAGCAATGGTATGTAGGATTTTGAGATTTGAGGTCAAAGATATTAGCTTGTTTTATAAATGTTTGTTTATGAGCACATCAAATTCTTAGATTTGGAAACACTCCCTTAAAGTTGCATAGACAAGGCACAAGAAGTGATTGGGTTAAGTTCTGTTTCAGAAGGGTATACGATATTTTGCTTCCTTCAATTAAATTCTCTAAGGAAGAACAACTACTGCTTGTCATTGTGTTCGAACTCTTAAAATGAATGTCCAGCAATGCAAAACGAAGAGGAACAATGGATAATTCAGTCGGCCAGCCTCTTTTATTATAAAGTCAACTTCACCACAGCAGTAAAACAAACTACTAACTCGTAGGTACATTGCATGGCAATTGACCCGATTTATATCCATTTCTAGGTATAAAAAGAAAATTTTCCATCTTTTCATAAAAAACGAAATCACCTACGACGGACTGTTCCTAGAAACGGTCAGGTTCATCTTCCTCAACTCTTAAGATACAGAAACATGTGCAGTGAGGTTACTGACAGATAGCAGATGGATGAATAACGGAAAGTCGGAGTTAGGGTTAGGGATATTCGTACGGAAGCATCGATCCAGATAGGCTTCTTCTTTGATGGATTCCAGACAAATGGGGCACGGATTGGATTGCTCGACGCTGACGGCAGATCCGGAGGAGGAAGCGTCGCGATCACCCGCCGTTTTTTTGCCTCCTGTGAGCATGATTCCAGGGGTTTCGGTGGAGCGAAAAGGCCGGGGTCGTTCCGAAGTGGCGTAGGGACGCTCTTCCGGGGATTTTTTTTAAAAAATAATATTTTAAAAATAATTTGAAAAAAATTAATTTTCTTGATGGCTATTAAGTGGGTCGTATCAAAAATAATTTTATAATTTTTTAAAAAAATTATTTATTTTAATTTATTTTTTAAGTTATATACATGAAATATAATATAGTTATTTAAATTTATTAATAAATGATGTATGATTATAGATTTAAATTTAACCTTTAATCATTTTTTAACAGGTCAGACCATGTCAAGTCAACCTAATAGATATCTTTAGATTTAAACGATATCTTAATGATTAAAAAAAATGATTTTGGATTCAAAACCTCTTTCACACATTTAAATTACATCAAGTAATCATAATTTCAAAAAATAATCAATTTTTATTGGCAATGTAGTAAAAATTATTGTAAATGTTAAAATCAATTTTAAGGTAAAGAATTTCAGCTAACTTTAAAAGTTAAATAGAATTGAAGTTAAAGTTAATTTTTTGAATAAAATTGAAACTATATAAAGTTAATTTCTTAAATAAAATTAAAATTATTAATAATTAAGATGATAAAAATTTATATATTAAAATTTATATTATAATAATATTATTATTAAAAATAATTTTAAAATCAACTAAAATCAACCGCAAACGAGACCTTAAAGTATCAATCTTGTACGTATTTTATAAATTTACGGTAGAATTCATTTATTGGTGATTATTACAGTGATTAATTAAATGGTCGTGGGTTTTAATCTCGGATATTGTACCAACCTGATATAATACAAATAAAAATAAATATCGGACCGATGAATATACGGGTGGATATTATTATAATCATAACAAGTAATAATTATTATAACTTTTATAAGTATAATAAATACTTATAAACCAGTTTCACAACTATAATACTTATATTTATTATAAGTACGATAAATACTTCATATTTTCATAAATAGTCATATGAGATTTAAATTTTCAAGCTTACATTTATATATGTTCATATTTTTTTGATATATCCAAGGAATTGGACCGTGTGTTTAACAGACCAATTTAACCAGTTTTAACACCATTGTTAAAATGATTTTAAAAAAATAAAAATTTATTTTTCGTTGTTTGGTTTGAAAATGTTGAAATAATCTTACATTAATTAAAATAAAAATTAAAGATCAGACCCTTTTCACTATCAAAAAAAAAA